>BMAV01020851.1:316018-350481 GCA_019973955.1 Trichonephila inaurata madagascariensis
TTATATCTTACTCAATGTATACATTTCACATCATTTGCATTACTTGGTGAGGAATGCCAACCTCCTTTCTGCTTTTTTCCTCATAAATTAGAAGCAACAATTAATCTGGTTTAGTTTAGAATATAAGAAGGACAAATAGTTCTTTTTTTGTTAAGTATTTAAGTGCATTACAGTTCAATAATGACACTAAAACCTCTTGCAATGAAAAAATTAAATTATAATTATAGGCATATAAAAATATTTTACAACAAAATGATAAGAATAAGAAATTTAAATACTATTCAAAATGTACACAAATATTCATTACATAAATGATAATTAAACAATGTAGAAACATTTAAATAACTATTTATGAAAATATGACTTACGAAAAATATTTTATAAAATTCTAACACAGCATTGCTGTAAAATAAAAATACAGCAAAATAAATAAATAAAATAAAATAAAAATACAGCAAATATATATATGTATATATATTGTGATATTTTTAAAAAATGAACAACTTCCCAAACACATAATGTATAATATCATCTTATGGAATCGCTACTACTACTACTTACTTGTACAAATACTATCTGAATTCATATAGTTTCCTTCTCCACATGAAGGTATACATTTCCCATACTTAAATGTTCTACCAAAAGGACATGTATAGCATTCATCATCATTGAAACCATAACAAGTAGCACATGATGGATGGCAAGCTGTATAAAAAAAATTAAACACAATGACAATTAGCATTTTTTTTCCCAATTCTGTATATTTACAAATAATTAAAATTAATGAACCAAAAATATCTCTCACCATAACAAATTCCACCATCTTGAAAATAACCATTAGAGCAGTGAGGTACACACTTTCCCTCTTTTAAGAAAAGAGGACTGTTGCAGGATGTGCAGTCTGTGTCATTTGATCCATAACAAGTTCCACAGGTTTCATAACACACTGATAAAATAATTGAAATAAAATTACATTTTTCATAAAAGCACATAAAAATTATTATACCACAGGAAAAAGATTTTACAACTTACTGGCACAATTTCCATTGTCTGTCAAATAATAACCAATAGGACATTCTTCCACACAATTACCAAAATGAGTTCCAATGTATGGTAACAGATAACCACTCGAGCACGTTAAACATTTATCTTTGGAAGCACCACCTAAGCAAGATCTACAGTCTGGGTGACATGCTATCAATACATAAGAAAAGGAATTAGTAATGTCCTTAAAATATTTCTCTTGGTTTACATTTAAATTTATAAAAAAAGTGAAATTCCTTTCTTTAAAAAGATTATATGCAAGTTCAATGAGAGGATATTAGAGAATCTTTTAAAACTTAAGTAATCTTTGGAGAATTTCAAAATAATTTTGAATGTGGATATTTATCCATGTTTTAAAAAGACAGTAATTTATAGAAAATTAAGGAAATACAAATGACAGAGGAAAAAAGGCTAAAATTTATTTTTTTTAAAAGTCAAAATATATACTAGGTGTTCCAAAAATGACCAACGATTTGAAAAAAAACCATTTAAAAAAGAATGGATGGTGGTAGAAATGTACAGTTTTCTGCATTCTGCTTTGGTAAAGTGGAAATTTATTTTCACCAAGTTTCAAAATTAGTTATAAAGTTTGTCAACAGATGGCACTTCTAACTGAGAAAAAATTTAAAAATATGTTGTAAGTCCATTTTGTCAGACATGTCAGCATTTTGGCATGCGTTTCAAAAATGGTTCACCTGTTAAAAGGCACAACAGAAAAAAAATTAGTAAATTCAGAAATAGGTACAAAGAAGGCGCTTTCGACTGGTAAAAATTATAAAAAAAGTGTTTTATGTTCGTTTCATTAGACTCATCAGCATTCTGACATGTATTGAAAATGTTTTTTTCGTTGGAACAAACCAAAATGCTGCACATGTCTGATAAAATGGTTAAGAAAACTTTTTTAGAAGCTCAGAACTCAGAAGTGCCACCAATTGACAAACTTAGTAACTAATTCTGAAACTTGTTGGGGATAAGTTCCCCGGTTACCAAAGTAGAATGCAGTAAACCATAGATTCCTTTTGTTTTCCATTTTTTCAAAATTGATTTTTCAAACTGAGGTCATTTTTGGAACACTTGGTATGATTCTTAAGAATATATCTGTTATCAGGGGTATGAAAGAATTATACTAAATATTATTATATAAGTTATAACTGTTCAGATTTTGGCAACATGCAAACTATAAAATCAAATGACAAAACCATTTGCTCCTATTTCATATGTATGAAATAATTTTTATAAAGCAGTTAACTGGAAATTAATAACCATGTATAATAGCTGTTTTCTGTATCAATTTAGACCTGTAAATTACTACATTAAACATGAAAGATTTATATATATTTTTAAATACCTATTTGATATTAATATAAAATATATAATATAATATAAAAAAAAAAAATTAAAGTCAATTTCTACTTAGGTCAACAAAGAAAAAATTTATTTTAGTTAATTTTATCAGATAGTTACAATTAATATAAATATGTATATACATATGACAGAATCACAATATTAAGTGGCAATTAATTTTTATTAATTATCATTAAAGTATCATATTGTCATCCAAAACAATCGTGCATATGAAATTTCAGTTCAACTGAATGCTTTAAAATGTGAGGAAAAAAATCTTTTTAAGTTTTGATCCAAATCGCTAAAAATGAATTTAACGTGGCTGTATCTGTAATTCTTTAAATAATTAGTTTCAGTAAATTAATTATAATTAATTATAATTAAATTACTGCATTTTACCCAAAACAATAGTGAAAAGAAAATATCAGCTCAAATGAGCACTTTAAGATGTGAGAAATAAACCTTTTACAGTTTTGACACAAGTCACCAAAATGGTTGCCAAGTCGCCAAAAATTATGCCAACGAGGCTGTACTTGTAATTTTTTTAATAATTAGTTTTAATTAATTAATTTGTATTAATTATAATTAAATTACCGTACTGCCACCCAAAATAATCATGTATATAAAATTTCAGCTCAATTGGGTGCTTTAAAAATTTTAATTAATGAGTGAAAATTTGAACAAGATATAGGGAGATTGTGAATTAATAGTAGGAATTGAAAAATAAGACAGCATATAATCAAACTAGTTGAAATTATTATTAGGTACTTTACTTCCACAAATTCCAGCTCCAAGATCACCAAAATATCCTTGTCCACAATCCCAAACACACGAATTTTCTAGCAGAAATTGACCAAATGGGCAGCTTGTACATTGATAAGGCAAAGGACCAAAACAACTTTGACATTCATCATGGCAGGCTAAAAAAAGTAAGTAAAGTAAGGTTAAAAATAGAATAAAAATTTTTAATTAAAGAAAACACATGAAATTCATTTATTTTCCTAATTAGAAAATCAGTTGAAAGAAAATCATGGAACAAACTATAGAAAAAAATAAAACTTCATAACATTTTTCATGATATATATTTACATATATAAAACATATAATAACATGTATGTCATATAACAAGTATACAAATATTTTGAAACGACATAAATGAAAATATTTGAATGCATGTAACTTTTTAATGAATTAAAGAATCAAAATAAATTAAGAGTTAAAATCAAATATTGAAAAAAATATAAAAAAAAAATCCTTATAAGAACGTCATGATTAAGGCCATTCGATTCTTGTATAACTGCAATAAAGAACAATCAATTAAGAAAAAATTAGAAGTTTCTAAACTTTATAAATAATATTGTAACTTTTCTTGAAATCAATTTCAAAGTTAAATGTCATGGACTTATCTCATATAATTTTTCTTTCAATCAAGAAACTGAGAAAATTGGTCATAATTAACAGTGACATAACGTACACCCAGCAGTGCGGAGGGAGGGTGTAAGAAAGATTCTGCTTGGGGCCAAAAACCTGACTTTGCAGAGGAGTCCTAATATTCTCCGTTACGCCACTGACAATAAAATCCATAATACGGTTACTATAAGCTAAGATGGAGATTTTACCAGGATTTCAGAATATGATTCACATCAAAAATTGCTTTGAATTCTTTATTTTGATAAACCATTGAAGGAAAAAAAATCCAAATAAATTTTTGTTGAATCCAAGACTGATATATTTCTCTCAGTTCTCTCGACATAGTAACCTACCAGCAACACAGCTTAAAAAATTTTCCTGATAAGCATTTTGCAATAAATCCTTGTTCTAAAAGCAGAAGCAAGACCCTGAAAGACAGTACTAGATGATATTTATGTTTATCGATATATTCATTTATTACAAGATAACAATTCTACTCAGATGTCATAATGTTTGTTATTTAATTAATCGTCCATTAACGTCAGATTCAAAAGCTACACTAGGGCTATTTGGGATGGATTTCATCATCTTGAACCCCAGTCAAGTAATGAGGATGACATCTAAGTTGGCACCCCAGTCTTCAGTTTTCCCCATCGCGCCGCGTGAGGACTTTGAGTCACAACAGATTTAACGTGCATCAGCCTCTCAATAAACGGGTCTTCAGTAGACCAGGACTCGAACCCACGAGTCTGTAGCGGAGGTCACTTTTGTCTAGTGCTATGTCTCGTGCTTATGAATCAGAAGGTACCGAGTTCTATTCTCCACACTGGTGACCTTGACTCCAAAATAAGAAAAAACGCAACCTTCGCATGTTATGTCGTGGCACCATCTACCCGCAAGAAGAGCAATCAAAAGCCGTCAGACCCACTTGACGGAGCAATCAAAGCCATCAGACTCATTTGACGCAACACCACCAACTCGCACACTCGCCATAAAAAATATATCGTTCTTTCACCTTCCAACCGACTCCCTGGTGGGGAAGTATTGTAGATGTGGTATGAATATAAGCCAGAAACAGCCTCCGGACAGAGGTGATCAATTTTGTCTAGTGGTATGCTACGTGCTTACAGAACCAAGCGTCGTGGGTTCTGTCCTCCATGCGCCACTTCAAGTCTACCGAAATCACACCGATCACGAGTTCGCAAACATGACCATTCGGCAATCGCGTTCATTTCCCTTTGGTGATATTATACTTTAAGGTTTATGCCTTAACCGATAATTCTGAGCTAATATCTCAATTTAACAGGTGCATCACCATTGGTGTAACTTGTTGAGCTTATGATGTTTGAAACTAATAGCTTCAAGAGACTGTTAGTGGTTTTCAATTTCAATGCATCGATGAAATGTACACCTGGTTGTAATGAAAGATTCTCTCCACCGCTAACATCACGTGCGCGAACAGCTTGTATTGACACCAGGGACGTCTTTTTGAGCCCTGAGAAATCCTTTCTAAGGCCCCGGGGCCCTATGCAAAAGTAGGTCCTACGAGTGATTTTTTTAAAAATAGACAGTATATAGCATGCACTGTCACATACTCGTTCAAACGGTAATTTGAAACAAATAAATGTGTCCGACTTACAGTCTCACAAACCAGGCTCGATCAATGATCGCATTTCGACTAAATGAGTTGAATCAGCGTTTCTAAAATTGTGGGGCACTCCCCTAGGGGGGAGGCGTGATATCTCTATGTAGAGGGGGGCGAGCATATTGAAAAGTCGAAAATAAAAAATCTAAAATAAATATTAATTTACTGAAAGGAAACAAATTAAAAAACATTCTGACATAATAAAAGTTAAATACAATTTACACTGATGTAATATACTTATAAATGTATCGATACTGCTTTTTGATAATTAATTTATAAATACATTAAAAACAAGTTTAATAATTACTAGTGCATTCCATGTAAAAAATTTAATACTTGTCTTACTAATTTACATGGTTTATAATTAAAACCGCATTGAAGCTTTAGCGTCAAAGTATATTTTCATTGCATTCAATACATCGTTGTTGTAGAAGGGGAACGCGATGAAAGTTATGATTGAAAATTGGGTCGCAAATATTAGAAGTTTGAGAAGCACTGAGTTGAATGATTGTTTAGGGTATCAGGCCTAGGCATGGATAATGGCCATCACATAATAATAATACAATCTTGCCAATTTTGCCAGTTGGTGTGCAGTTTGAAATTCTGTTTTTTGGAGAATATGTAAAGGGATAATATTTGACCATTAAAATTATCCAAACCATGGTCCTAATAAGACTGAGAACAAAACGAAGCCTCGAGGGTGAGGGCTTTGGCCCTGTCGACCCATGTCTTAAGACGTTCCTGGTTGACATATTTGCTCATATTTTGTATGACGATTTTTGGTATTTGAATGAAAGAGACTTGCTTCAGAATAATGCGTTATGAAATCTGTAAAAAAAATATCATTACCATTAAGTACAAGGTGTCTGAAATGAAATTATCACGCTACCAGATTAGAACCATCATTTACTTTCAGTTCTGTTGCAAAAAATCAGCTACAGAATATCACTGAATCATGTTAACAGCTACATGTACTACTGTTGTATCATACGACACTGTGAAGGTTTGGTATCAAAAGTTCAAAAAAAAAAGTCAGTGTTTTTTAATTTCAAGAACAATGATATTAAAAAAGGCAGAGTGTTCTGACTGGCCAATTGACTTTGGCGAAAAACTTTCGATACAACTTTACATGAAAATTCATTTACACTGAATGCTTGCCTCGCGATTTTTCTCGCAAGAGAATTCTACCTTTGTAAATAAAAATTATAGAAAATAACATATTTAAATTTACGCGTTCTGAGATATTTTAAGTTATTATAAAAATTATTAATTATTTTTCAATTTTAAACACCAATAAACTTATTACAAACTAATTTCGTTTTTGTTTTATATACGATAAAAAAAAATTATATATCTATTCGTAAATCAAAAGTTAACGAAAATATATTAATGGAAAATAAAAATAATTTTTTTCCCACAAAACTAGGAGAAATTTGAATGCTGTGTTTGTATATCAAATTTTGCAAATTATATAAGTTTTCTTATAAAATTTAAGAAAATATTCAAAATAAAGGAATTAGAATAACTTACGAAGACAGTATGCATCAATAAATTTATAATAACCAGGAGTACATTCAGGAACACAGTATTCTTCCTCTAAGTAAAAAGAATCTTCACAAAACTGGCAAGTGCCATCTTTCAAACACCTTGCACAACTTTCATTGCATGCTGTAAGAGAAGGAATTCAGAACAAATTTATAAATTAAAAAATAATTATGTATCTAAGAAGCAACATATTAATAAAATTAGTAAAACTTAGATACTGTGCTAATTAGCGCGATACATCCTGCAGCGGATCAGTTCAAGGATGGGAAAATAGCTGCCCGCGGGCCACATGTGGCAAATTAACTCGGTACAGCAAAACATTCAGGAAAATCTGCTTTGAACCGAGATTTCCTTCCTTTGCACGACCGAAGATTTGCCTCGTGTTTTAGGTAGGACGGCTAAGTCAGCATGTATGCGCAGTGTAGATGCGATGTGCAATGCATTCCCAATTTATTTGGTTAATCTGGTCTATTTGTATTTGCGAAATGAGCTAACAAGGGGAGGGCACGACTAAGAAAATTCATTTGGGGGCGAGACTTTGTCTAATAGTAGTACTCCTATACGGTGTTCAGCCGTCAATGTAATAGCGCCGAATGGGCAGTCAAATTCATACTTCGAAATTCATACTTGCCTATTACACAATAAAATTTGAATTAGTTCTAGCGATGCAGAGTGGCATAGGTGATAGCGCACCTGCATTCCACGTGGTCGGTCAGGGTTCAAGTCGCGCTATCGACTTGCTGTTTTTTTTTTTTCAGTTTATTTAATTATTTTAATTGTTAAATAAATTTATTTAAAAAAAGGATTATTAAATATTTACATAGTTATTTTGCATGAAACTTAAGCCATCACTATTATTATACAAATATTTATATTATATTTAAAAAATGTATCATAATATGTTAATTAATAATAATATTTATTATATTAAATGATATTTAATATAATAGTTTTTTTTTTTATTTTGAAAGTAAAACTGTAACAATTAGTTTTTTAAATATATAAAAAATAATTTTAAACTATATAAAGTATATTATAATATTTTATTATATACAAATGAATTATTTTATAATTATATAAAGTATTTTTAATAAGCCTTTTTAAATAAATTTATTTAACTGTAAAAATAATTAAATAAACTGCAAAAAAACAGCATGTCGATCTCGCAACTCGAACTCTGACGTAACACGAGTTGCGCTATCACCTATGCCACTGCATCGTTGGAGCTAATTAAAATTTAATTGTGTAATAGCTAAGTATGAATTTCGAAGGCCATTTTCTCCGAATTGAACACCCTATAGGTGTATTCCTATTACACAAAGTCTGGTCCCCAAATGAATATTTACCTTTAGTCGTGTCCTCCCCTTGTAAGACTCAACACGGGATATTCATATTTAAAATATCCTGGAATTGCCGGCTGGGTGGCGTAGTTGGTTAGGGACTTGTTTAGTACTCCCAAGTTTGAGGGTTTGATCCTAGCCCACGTCGGTGGATATTCATGATGTAAAAAATCGACAGCGTCTATGTCGTATGATTATGCAGCATGTGAAAGATCCCTAGAATGCCGGCTTAGCTTGGATGCTCTCGGCAAAAAAAAGTCCTAGCACAATTTCGTATTGTCAGGGTTCAGGTTCCTTCCTTTGGGGAAAAAACTGTGCATCAAAACTACATTGTGGCAATTGGTATCTATCTATGTGGTGCAACACTTAAAAGCGATACCAGCTCCTGGGGAACGTACTAGGTCTGCAATGGTAATTACCAATCTACAGCCCCATTTGAAAGGGAAAGAACATCCTAGAATCTCTCCATAAAAAAAATCACCATGAAGAACGTTCAAACGTTGGCAGTATGTAAGTAAGCCTCCCTCTTTTGCATAGAGTGATCCTTATGAGGGTAAAAGTGGCTGTATTCACCTCTACATAGATTTTGTTCTAACAGAAGCTTCATCATAAAACTCGTTATCAAATCTTTTGTTTTAATTAAATCCAGCTGATCTCCTGCTTGTAATTGAAATTTGACTTCATTAAACATTTTAAAAAAGTATGTCAAACAAATGAAGTCATTTTTGTATGTAATCATGTCATTTTGTATGTTTTTGCACATTTTATCATCTCTGCCTTCAACTAAATCCAATACCAAGTCAAAGAGATTCTTGACTTGGTACTATTTTTAAAAAAATCAGATAAATACTTTTTGAAAGCCAAAACTTTTCTGTGTGATGAAATAAGTGATTGTAATCTTCATCAGTTTACACTGCAGAGTTGGCCAAATAATCTATCATGCCATAAATTGCTGCGAATCCAATTGCTACTATGAGCTATCCTCGAAATCTATCCACTCTAACTCAAGTATTTTCCGTCCAGCCAAACTGGGCACTTTGAGCTAGAGCAACTCCACTGCAAAAATGAACCTCACTTGTAAATAGCATTTAAATAGCGGGATAGAGGAATAGTTGTTATGTGGGCAATATAGCCCCACTAATGAGTTCCTGAATTATAGTCGCTATTAAAAGATATTAGAGGATTTCTCTTTGAAAAGTTTCAGAGGTTGTATCTCATTTCACATAAGTAGCTGTCCTTTCATATTATTTAGGTTGTTTTGTCTACATATAGCGTATTTAGTTCTAACGCTTAAATTAATAAAAGTGAATTAGAGTAAATATCTATTTGTTATACTTTCGTGTCCGATTGAATGGCTTCTCAATCCCTAATGCTTTCGGATCCCCGGGAATCTCAACGATCAGCAAGATTTCTACCTCAACCAACACGATGAGGAGGTGCGCGATACTCTTATTGATCCCTTTAAAATATAATGGAGTGACGTATACAAGCGCCTACGTCATATTAATTTAAGTATCAAGGATTCAAAATGCATGCTAAATATTTTCAAGACAGAATTTCATACCTAGACAGTATCCATCTGCTACATAAAAATGTCCAATGCATTCATCCACACAAGTTCCATCTTGCAATAACTGACCAGATAACGCACATGAGATACAATCACTGGAATTGGGACCAACACAAGAAAGACACGATTCATGACACTCTATTTAAATACAAGGATAGATTAGTTTACTTTCAATATTATTAGGCAACAGTTCATTGAGTTTACAAAGAAATATAAAGGTTATGTAAAAAAAAAAATTAAGAAAATTAACTGCTAACCAAAACAATACCCTTCAGAAGCATAAAAGTTAGAATCGCAGCTTTTCACACAACGACCTTTTTGTAACAAATAGCCTTTTTCACAACTGGAGCATTGCGACGTCATATTCCCAAAACAAGTTTTACAAGATAATGAACAGCCTAATAAAAGAGAAGAATAATATTTATATTTATAAATTTACAGGAGTATGACAAATAATCTAGACTTTTATAACAATATTCTACATAGGAATAAATTGTTTCTTGTTATGTTACAGAAAACTCATACACGTACACATACATACATGCACATTATTCCCCTTTAATGCTAAAACTTATAGAAAGTAAACATATATAAATGTGTGAACTTTGTATATTTATAAACTCTATCTAAACTATTTTTAACTGGAGATGTAAAAAAATCATTAAAAAAAAAATTGGATTTAAATTTTTATATGTTATAAAAGCACCAGCATTATCTATCAGATATATCTCAAATAAACTTTTATTTGGAAACATATCTTTAATATTTCAAAAGTATCAGGTGTATTATAGAACACAAATAGAAGAAAATAATTATACTTGTAGCATAAAATTTAAGAATTGTTGAATGTTATACTTATATACAACTTCTGACAATAAAATTCGATGCATGAAGTCAGAATGGCCAATTTGGCAACACTGGCGAACCAAAACGCTGCGCATGCGTAGTGGTAGGTGTTGACCATCTGCCCCCACCGTTGTTCAGTTGAGATTTATTTGTGTTCCGCTCAAGACTTGTTTTACGAAGTGCTTGTTTAGTACGTTGGTTCTTAACAGAGAACAGGAAAATGAACGAACAAAAGATCAATTTAAAGTTTTGTTTTAAGTTTGGCAAGACACCAAAAGAAACTTAAACGATGCTGGTATGTGTTTATGAAGATCAAGCACTGTCCACGAAGAGCGTGTACGAGTGGTTCGTCCACTTTCTAAAAGCAAGGAAAGTGTTTTTGACAACTCCCGAGCGGAAGACTGTGGACCTCCATCAGTGACGAAAACATTGAGGAAGTGAGCAAATGAATCACTAAAGATCGTCTGTTAACTGTGCGCACGATAGCTGATGAACGGCATATTAACCGTGAATTCATGCGACAAATCGTTACACAGAATTTAGGGATAAGAAAAACGTGTTATCGATATTTACGATATTCCTAACATCCAACGAAACGTGACGAGGCTTTTGAACTCCACACATCCCGAAAGAAAACTTCTTACAAAGTTTCCAGTTCATGTATAGCAGATCTCAGCTGTGCAAAGTTATGAGAGGTGACTATTTCGAAGGACAGTAAGGTAACTTTTATTAATATTTCATCTACGTCAATGTTACAGGATTATTCACCGAACTTTATTGTCAGATGTTGTAGATGTGGTTTTGTCAGATCACTATACATTAAGAGCACTTAAGATTAATTTTGAAATTAAATACAGAAGATGCATTGCTTGCAGAACACGTACATTGTGACTTGAACATACAGCTGCGCAAACTACGAAATGAATACGACATAGGTCATCTTAAATCACAAGCTGGTATGGAATGCATTCATCAAGGTCCAACTGTTAACATGTTGTAACCAACATCGCCCAAGAGCTGTTATATAAGGCAATTCCTATCTCTCAGCTTACGGAAGGTGTCCTTATTCATTGGGGGTAAGTGTCGAAAAGAATATTTTTGGCCTAAGGTATTCCATACAGTTTAAATCGGAACTGAAGCAGAGGAACGTGGTGGCCAAACTAGCCACTGAATATTCTAGCTGTTTAGACATTGTCCTGTATAACACTTATGCATTGAACAAGTCATTTAACATTCAATAAAATGGAATGTATTATCGAAAGCAGCAAGCAAAAGACGAACACGAGACAAACGAACTTCATTGATTTTCGATCAGGGTTCATAGTCTCAGCTGGCATCACCTGCAGAAGCGTGCGGCCATTCACCATGATGTCGTTTCCTATAATTTTTCCACAAGAGTCCCATTGGCGTCTTTCATGAATTTTTTTGGGGGCTGATACGCGATATAGAACCTTTACTGCAGATTAATTGAAATTTATAGTCTAATAACAGTCTGAATCTACTCTCATTTAAGAGTTGCCCAGTTGTGTTGTTTTTGCACATCCCCGGAGATCAGCAGGGCTAGATCCGGTCCATAACTTTATGTATCCTAAGAAAATCCAAAACCAACAATGGATTGGCTGCAAAATTGTTTCTAGAAAGCCCTAAAAACTCTAGGACAGGGATGGCGTACCAGTGGCACGCATGCGATTAATGGCATTGTTTGGGTAAGCCAGCCATCGAAATGGTTTTTCAATTTATTTCAAAATAACAAAGTTAACTATGAAGTATTACGAACAAACTTGAGTGAACAGTCGCGGGGTGGCGGGGAACACATTTGTTTGTTATTGACTCAAGTGTATTTTAAATTTAACTGATTTTTAACGGCTAGTTCACCAAAAGAACAAAAAGTGCAAGATAGTAAGTGTAACAGAGAATTTCAAACTTGGTGAATCTAGAAATATGGTATTATTAGTAAAGGCAACAAAGTAGCGTGTGTTTTATGTTCTGGAACAGTGGTATGCAGATCATCATCTGTAAAGTGGCATTTTGAAATTAAAATCACAAATCCTCTTGTCAAAAAAGTGAACCACAGCAAAAGTAATTAATTGCTTAGAAATCATTTGGAAGAATTCAGCATGCATTCTACTAAAAGTAACATCTTATAATCCTAAAAAGTTATTTGTCTTCCAATTTGTAACAACAGAAGTCACACTAATGTTATTTTAATTTGAAATACACATATAACTAAAGCATTTACAGCTATACAGTGCAAAAGGTATTTTTTCGTAGTAAATAATGAGTTTTGAGTTGTTTTAGTATTTAGTTTTAATCTTTTCCCAATAATCACAACTCAAAATTATTTGACGGCACGTCTATACCTCATTAAACACTTCTTTATAAAAAATGGCACGTGGATCCATAAAGGTTCGCTACCCCAGCTCTAGGATATGTTCTGGGAAAGCGAGTTCAGTTGTACACAGACTGCATAGCTCTTGGCCTCATCAGTGTACGTCAAAGATCTAAGATGGCCACTGGGAAAGCAAGTAAATGAGATTTAGACCTGTCTGTTACAACTAAGTGTCAAATAACCATCAGACGATAGCTAAGATACCAATAATACTGTGGTGGAACGGACCAAGTAGTTTTGTTTTTGAACTTTGCCCCGAAAAAGAGCTTCAAATAGGTACGAGGTGCAGATGAAATCCAGTCTTGGCACAAACACCAGGCTTGGCCCAAGTTTTTGCAGTCTCATTGCCTTCAGCTTCAACATGTGAAAGGGCCAATGGAAGTGAATTCGAAGAGAAGTGGCGAGTCGTTTTAGTTGTTCGTAGTTGAATATAGATGCTTTTGACATCATTACAAATTGCCGCTGAGCTGCATTCTTGTCAGTCAAATACACACAACAGGTATTCGGGCTGTATAATTATACTTGCCTTAATTTGAAAACATCTTAATACAGTTGGAAGCACAGTGTTCTTTTGCTCCTGGGCCAGTTCTGTCGTGATAGTTCCTCTTTACTGTTACGACGACATACCTCTTACTTGAGGAGGTAATACTACAAGGGTGGCCTTACACAAACCACTTGTTTGAAATAGATAACTTTGAATTCCTCTTTTTTCAACAACCTGTGTTAAATCTTCTAAATGGTTTCTGCTGGATATATTCCAAATTCCAAAATAGCGAATTTATTTCTTCATATTCAGATTTTACTACAACCAATGCTACATACACACATTGATGACTTTCAATTCCTTTTTGGCGCTGTCATACGAGTTACGCTCAAAAAAGATTCGCGCCCACATACATTGTTTTCCACAACAACACGCATTACCAAAGAAAATAAGATCGGTCCTTAAATTTATTTCACCAATGTAAAACCTGATTCTCAATTTATTTGTAATAATAAACTCAAATTTCAATAATTCACAAGACAAATACAATCTGTAGCTATTAAATGTATTCAAGTGTAAACGGCACAAGTAATGTATATAAACTTTATTAAAAAATAAACAGCTCTTATTACTAATGTTAAACATAAAATATTATAAAAGACTACGTATTATACTGAAATGGACTGAATTCATGATGGTCACAAAATAAATGTAATCACGTGTTCTCCATTGAATTCAAAACTGCCATTACATTTCTAGCTATTATTCCACTGGTAAAATTTAGATAAAATTTCAAATTCGACAGTAATTAGGTAAAGACAGTGAAGTAAAGATTCATCAAAAGAATTTTCAAAAGTAAAAAAAAAAAAATTGTATATTATATGTGTATTTTTTAATCAAGTGATTTTTGTTCACCTATGTGCATTGTTATTGTTAAAAAATTTGTACGTTCACAAAGAGGTTTTTCCAAAAAGCAAAAGTCGGCAACAGCTAAGCTCATGAACTGGTTGTGTGGAAACACGTGCTTGCATTTATCATGCGACTCTGACGTCACATTAATTTATGAATTGATTGGTTAGAAACACACGCGCGCGCGCGATTACGGTTATCATGTGACTATGATGTCACATGAATTTAGTCCCGTGGACTAATAGTACTTTCAGACAGTCAATATTTCGTTTTTCGATTCTAATAAAGAAATTTTGTAATTAAGAAAAATAAAATTAAGCGACATACTTTTACATTCTTTATTTTCATCTCCATAGTATCCTACAGGACATTCTATGATACACTTTCCTTGATGCAGAAATCTACCTCGATCTTTACAATCCAGACAGTAACTCTGATCAGATTTTAAACAAGTTGCACATTCACCAGCACAGACATCTAAACGAAAAAAAAAAGAAAGAAAAGCTAATATATTTTGTTCACAACACAATTAAAGGAATCATATTAAAAGTGCAAATATTTAAGACTTAAAAAAATCATTGAACACATTCTTAATACAAGAATAAATTCATCAAATCATCAAAAAAGAAAAAAAAAAATCAATTGAGTTCAACCCTTTTTCTACCGACGGTATTTATAATTACCACTCACTTTAAAATTACATAGAAAAACAATTTTTACGAATACTCTGGCGATACTTAGCAGGAATATTCTTTTAAATCCACTCTTCCAAGATATATGGCAGCACGGGTTCTATGACGAGCATTTTAGCGGGGAAGGCGAATAGTTTTATAGCTGAAATTGCATTTTCACCTGACGGCGTTTTCAGCGGATTGCGAATATTGTCCTTTTTGCTCCGAAAAAGTAGTTAATGTCAACATGTGTCTTATTTTGTTTTGTATGTTGATGAAGGCCTTAGAAAATGATTTGACTATTTATTTTAAGTAAACAGTGTATATAATTTAATTTTACAGTTGAATATCTTCAATTAATTAACTAGCTCTAATGGATTAAATTTCCCAAAGTTGAGTATTTTGTTTATGCATATCCCTTAATTTTCAATGTAATGATTCAAAAAAAAATATTGCATGAAAAAAACTGCAGTAAATCATAATTCATTAGATAAAGGGTTAACAATAAATTTTTCATAAAATATATTCAAACACGATACGTATGTTGTTTTTCCTGCAGTAATACATTGCTTGTGGGAAAATTCAGTTTTACAGGTGACGTTCGCTTCCCAGCATGAACTTGAAAAATAAGATTATGACAACACTTCGAGATGTATTCAAGGTTACTAGATTGGCGTCTTTATCACCTTTGTTGACTAATTTGGCAAAAAATGATATCGCTAAGGAATAATCAAGAAGTCTGGAAATTTTGCATGAGACTATATAAGGGACTTTTGAGTCAAAGGAGATTAGAATCTGTTTGTGCGTTGTTGAGGGACCATCTGTCTGGGTTCCTGCTTGTGAACTGCTCTAGAGAGCATTTTCTGGAGCACTGTAAAGCTTACCTATAACACGAGCGCGTTTTCAACTACTATAAATAATCTGTTATAAAACAGGGTATCCGGGCTAAAAGTATCCAGAAGTAATGGCTTATTTTAACGGAACTAGCCATCAGTATGTAATAAATTGTCCATCCATGGATTGGAAAATTCTCCGAGATTATTCGGGTCCAGTCCGATCGGCCGCACGCATTATTCGGAAATCGCAGACGATAAACTTTTTACACTGACTTGATTAGTAAAGATGTTGACACCACAGTAAAAGTGCAGTGCATACTTTGGTTAACGGAATTTAAATCAGTCACGAGTGTACAGCGACTGTTCGAACAGAATGGAATGTCGTTACAGGCTTGCCTAATAGACTTATCAGGATTCCTACAAAATGAATCACGCACATGATCCGTTAACCACTGCACCTTTTACTGGGGCGTCCACATCTTTACTAATGAAGTCAATGTAACAAGTTTATTGTCTGCGATTGCCGAATAATGCGCGCACGTGCGGCCGATTGGACTAGACACAAAAAATCTCGAAGAGTTTTCCAATCCATGGATGAACAGTTTATTACATTCTGATGGGTAGTTCCCTAATAATAAGCCGTAACTTTTGGATACTTTAAGCCCGGATACCCTGCATATCATGTTAATTGTGTTTTGTGATCTTCTTGTATCATTACCAGTGGCGTAACTGAGAATAATAGCCCCCTCCTACGATGCGGGGGGTGTACGTTACGACGCTGAGTATTACTGCTATAATGATACCGCTGTTTGTTCATCATGTAAAATAAAGCTATTTCTGATGGGATGTCTTAAGTATT
Source organism: Trichonephila inaurata madagascariensis (assembly GCA_019973955.1). Classification (NCBI taxonomy): domain Eukaryota; kingdom Metazoa; phylum Arthropoda; class Arachnida; order Araneae; family Nephilidae; genus Trichonephila; species Trichonephila inaurata. The sequence goes on from BMAV01020851.1 coordinate 332,911, forward strand.
GCATCAATTATGTTCTTCTGAACATAAGTTACTTTTAAAATAATTATTTAATGATTTAAACGTTAGACATTTCAACGAATCGAACGAATTAAGCATAAAATTTTATCAAAAATTTGTGAACTTTCAAATTAAAACATTTGAATTCTAAGGACTAGACACAAAAAATCTCGAAGAGTTTTCCAATCCATGGATGGACAGTTTATTAGATTCCGATGCGCAGTTCCGTAATAATAAGTCATTACTTTTGGATACTTTTAGCCCGGCCACCCTGTATTTCTTTGTGTACATACGTCGCTTTGACTTCATGTAGTGATTGATCTGTTTGCCCTTGTCCACTTATAAATTTTGTTAATATTCAAATAATTGGAGTCATGTGTTGCTTTTTCATCACACAAATTTCCAACAATATTAACGTTTCACTAAATACTTCTGAAACTTAAATTGCATTTTTATGACGCATACAAGCAATCAATCCTTTTTTTTTACTTCTGTTATAGATTTTTTTTTATCAATGACTAAACTACTCAATTGATGACTTCAAATATTAAAATCATTTCTTAAACTGTGACTATATTTTCCAATAATTAAAAAAAATGTATAAACATATTTTTAAAAAAAATCTTTAAAATTAAACTGTAAATTTGAATTCATTTAGATATCAATTAAATTCTGAATTCTGGCTACTGCAATTTCATTTGTAATACTAACTTTGAACGCAGGAGCAGCAAGGTTGTTTGGGAAAACTATGAGGATTCAAACCACAAGCAGGGCATTTCCGGGAATAACATTTCTCTTCATTGTTATTACTCACACATAATGTGCATTGATCTTTTTGTCGAGCGTTTAACTTCTAAAAAAAGAAAAGAGAAATTGTGGGAAAAAATTAAACAGAATTAAAAATTAAACACTTATAAACATTATTTTTTTTTAACAAATTGGAAAGAAATATATATATATTCCAGTTTGCATTTTAATCGCAAATGACATTAATTTTTTTAACAGTGGTGAATGTCGCACGACTATCCTATTCTAAAAGGTAGAATTTAACTCTACGTCATAGCAATGAAATTTAAAATTAAACATAAGCAACAGATTGCTTGATTGTCCATTAATGTCGACGTTTTTAAAGTTAAGAGGTACCGTTATATTGGGGGTAACTTACAATTTTTAATCCAGATCCATGAACTGTATACAGACGAAATTTTAAGAGCTATTGTCTTACATGACAATTTTATTAACGTTGCACTTAAGTTATGCAATATGCTATTGGAACTTGAATCTTTTTCTTTTGGTGTATAATTAGATGAAAAAAAAAAGAATAACTCTTAAATAGGTATTCCAATTTCTGAGCTTTTGCAACGCACTGTGCAAGTACTTGGAAACGAAATTGAATTAGAAACATGGCCTGTAGCAATGGGCAACTTTGTGAGGTACCATTCCATCTAACTCAGGTCTTTTTCCGATGCAGTCAAATTGGTACTTTGAGTTAGAACATCTCGTTAATGTACTAGCATACAACGTTAAATAAACGTTACTAGTATACAACAAATGAAGCCCAGTGGCTGAGTGGAAGTGCATCGCGCTTCCACACTACAGGACCGAAGTTCAAACCCTGGGTTGGCCGAGGTTGACTCAGCCTTTCATCCCTTCAGTGGGTCGATAAATGAGTACCAAGCTTGCTTAGGAACTTAACACTGGGGGTTTCGCTTCAGACTGATCACCTGATCGGAACATCTGCTCATGCACCTCAGGGCACAAGGTCACGTACACTGATATGGGCGCAGCAGACCTTGGCCCTCAAGGGCTGTTGCGCCACTGAGTTAAATATATAACACATAAATAATCAATGAGATAGCGAATAGAAGTAATTTATGGGAAATGTAGCCAGTGAGTTCTTGAGTGAATATTAACGTCGCACTGTTCAGGGGCTACACGAGGGCTTTTGGCGACGGACCTCGTAATTTTGAACCATGGTCAAATGACGAGGACGACACCTGAGCTGGCACCCCCTCTCCTTAATACCACACCATACCAATGGGAGGACGATTGAGCTTTCAACAGATTTAACGTGCATCGCTCCGCTACACGGTGGTCTTTAGTGGTACTGGGCTCAAACTCATGACATGCCTGCCATAATCCGATACCTTGACCACTGGGCTACCACAGCCCTAGTGATTTCCTTAATTATAATCGCTAAGTTATTCGAAGATATTGGAGAATTTCTCTTTGGTGAACTTCAGGGGATAATATCTAGAATCGCGAAATTCAGTTGAGATTTACTTCTATATTTCCTCACTAACAGCAAGTTCATGAAACCATTTAAATCAATAAAAAGAACTATTTTTTTTTATTTCGACATGTATGAGTCTGACTTTCTTCAGACTGTGGAACCAAACCAGATTTATGAATAATAGCAGACTCTATAATATAATAAAGCTGTAATTCCATTCGTAAAATAATATTTTTACATAAATACGCTTACAAAAAAAGGAACGAAATTCTTGTTAATTAAATTTTTCTACCACAAATCACATCTCATTAAATTAATGATCTATATACTTGACTTCTTCCTTTTCTTAAGAGCATGAGAAGTTTATAGATCAAATACAAATGCTTCATGTAGCGTTCTATTACCAACAGAAAATCTGTTGTTTTATTTATTAATTAATTCGTCAGTGTATTAACTGACAATATACAATGCATTAAATACATATAAAAATATTAACCTCTTTTGAACCAGGAATTGAGACACAATTTTTTGAAGTACCCGTATTTATATCTCCATCCACACATTCGTCTGTCGTGTTTATTATTCCCTAAAAGAAACAAAAGTAATTAAACAGATTAATCTCACAGAAAATTTACAAAGTAGAAAATGGAGAATTTTTCAGCTACGCTTTTAAAAATTCGTTTTACTTACTAATTTATTTCTGTCGATCGAACAGTCATGAACACATTTCGGACAACATTCCCCTGGTACTGTCTTAAGTTTCTTAGCCTACAATCAACGAACAAATAAAAATTAAAAGTTACAGGTATTAGTTAATGGTAAAATAATTGTTACTGGATAGATGTAAACATTATCTACCTGAGAACAAACTATGGATGGACATTGAATGACAAAAGGAATAATGACTCCGTTCTGACACTGATGTAAAATACAATTAAGCTGTGAATACCACACATCGTTATGAATATATCTGACAGGACCATCAAAGCAAGGTTCTGTAAAAATATTTAAGATAGAACACACAAGTTATTAGCATAAAATTTATCATTGTATCAATTAATGAAAGAAACATTATTAATTATGTATGTGTAGACGACATCGTTATGAATATATCTGACAGGACCATCAAAGCAAGGTTCTGCAAAAATATTTAAGATAGAATACACAAGTTATTAGCATAAAATTTATCATTGTATCAATTAATGAAAGAAACATTATTAATTATGTATGTGTAGACGACATCGTTATGAATATATCTGACAGGACCATCAAAGCAAGGTTCTGCAAAAATATTTAAGACAGAATACACAAGTTATTAGCATAAAATTTATCATTGTATCAATTAATGAAAGAAACATTATTAATTATGCACGTGTAGACGACGTCTGGCATTAACACCTGTGACAAGTAACTTGAGAATTTCTTCTCTAGTTTTTCGCTAAATCAGTGGTTTTCAAACTTATTTGACTCACGGAACCCTTAGAACTTTCAAGTGCTTTCGGGAAACCCCATTCCATACACTTAGAATATATCTTAAAATATTTCAACTAGATCAACCATTTGTAGATACTTTACGTTAAGACAATTTTAAAATAGTACTATTAAAAATTTGTAATGTATTTTTGATTATAATTTACTCATTAATAATATTAATTTGTGATTCAAGCGTCACCTACATATGCATTATATTTATAAAAAAAATGGGATATGTGCTGTACAGAAACTGTCCAAGTTTGTTGAAATGATCTGCAGTCAATATTCTGCGGTTAATTTGTTTTTGGATTTTGTCTTTGTCGCCCTTCATATTGAGAAATATTTTTTACTCTAATACATTGTTCTGAAAGACATAAGGACATGTTTATAGGTGTGTGAGAAATCTTGTGTATTTTTCCATGAATTTGCAACCTAAAATTTAGGAGTTGAGTAAAAAAGTACAAAATAAGGTTATTATGTATAAAAAAAAATTCAGTTTTATAATAACTGAGATGAGAGAGCCTTAGATACTTGTGGTTATACAAACTTTATAGAGAACGAAAATCAGTTTTACATATACATTTATAATTTTCATTTCGATTTTTTATTGTAGCCCGTGGAACAATAGGGTTCAGTAGAACATAGTTTGAAGACCATTGCGCTAAATCTTAGAGGTCTTCTTTGCCGTAAATGTTCTGTGTATGAAGGTGCCTTCTAACTGTAATCATTGACACTGGAAAATTCAGATGCTGATTGAGCTCTGCGGTCATTTTTGCTGCACTTGTTCGTTTTGTAGATATTACAGTCCGTAGATAATACCCGTCGGTCTCTTTCCCTGAGCTTCTTTTTCCGTTAACTATTTTGCTTTGCCGAGCTTGTCTTACTGTGCTGTGTGTATGCTGTCATGACTTTAGACACCGTACCTCTAGAAAAGCGTAAGAGTTGGGATGCTTTGGTCACACTTGCTTCAATTAGACGGGCTCCTACAATTTGGCCTATTTCAAAATCTGAGAGGTCCGTCATTTTACGCTTTTAAAAAAAATTCAAGACTTACAGAACTTCAATAAAACTACCACATACAACCAGAATATATACATTTCTATGCATTAAAAAATAAATTGGTAGTTATTATTATATTTTAATGCTTACGAAGCGCACTTAAAAATGTCACTTTTATTCACAGGTGTTTCCATAATTTTGATAACCACCTGTATATATATATGCATATGTTTAGAAAATGCATCATACTATAAAATATTTTGATAGTATGTACTTCAAATAATAATAGCGACAATTTCATACACTTTCAAGAATAACATTTTACATTCAGCAATTGTTTGAACAATAATTGTTCACTGTGCATTCCAAAAGCGGCTTGTACATTTCTCTGTCTCTAACAGTTCTCTAAAGTAATTAACTAAAATAATAAAGAACATTTATTAAATATTGAAACGTATTATAGTTAAGTCACAAAAACAACATTTTGTTATCAAATAATTTTATTTTGATCAGAGATTAACCTTTCCATAATGTATGCAAAACATTTTCACCAGGAATCGAAAAATACTGCTTCGTGCACAAAATATGGGCAATTAATTGTACCATTTACATGGATACCTTTCGTAAATATGGTTCGAATAAAGAGCTATTATATATATTTTACAATATATAATAACACCAATAAATAAGCTTACTTTTTAAATGATCACATTGAGGGCAACAGCTATCATAAGGAGTAGGAATTTCAACAGCACTACAATCGATCGCGGGGCAAGCTATTTTCGTGCAGGTGACATTTTTAGATTGGCATTGACATAAATTACAAGATGAATTCCAAACATCACCATCCTGGGAAAAAAAAGAGCGATACAAAAATATACAATTATTTTCATAAATAACAGAATTATAATGAATCAAAATATAATACAAAAATTTCATAGAACATATATTGGGTTTCCTGTGAGAAACATCTCACCATGAATGATACTTGGACATAAGAGAAATTTGATGTTGTTGTTGTCGTGTCCTTCCTGAAGGGAAGAAGGAAAGTTGCGCCAGAGCCTGATACAGGTTGGACTTCTCGGATTCACCCCAATTTTGAGGAAGAATACCCTGGGGATGGTCAGAGGTCTCCCACCCCTCTTCTTCCACCAACCACACGAGAGACGGATCGACGGCTATTTAGAGTAACCCTAAGCCGCAAAGGCACTACACATTTTAGACTACACCATGCATTCTCCGGAATTCAAACCCAGGCCCTACGGCACCGCAGTCAGCGTCACTAACCACTATACCGGATGGGCGGCGCGAAATTTAATTAAAGCAGTGATACTTTAGAATGTTTGGAGAAATCAAATACACCAAAATATTTATCTTAAATTTCGTGCCATTCTGTTGTTACTTATACCACCTGGTCGAGAGTAACGTTAGATCAAGGCCTGCAAAATTTATCGCAACGAGGGGATAAATTTGTATGCCTGTCGTTAGCCATAGCCTGACTGCCGCCAAGTACCTACCCTTTGTAAAATCCTACTTGGGGGCCCAAAACCTGACTTTGCAGGGAGACCCAATTGTTCTCCGTTACGCCATTAGGACATATTGTATATTTAAGGTATCCGACTACGTTCGGAACCGTGATTTTGCAAAAGCGTATTAATGGATAATATTTATGATATTTAGTGTCACTTAGATTAGAAAACGTATATAAAATTGCTTTAAGAATAATATCATATTAAAAAATTATTTAAGTACAATATTTTGACAAAAAATGAACATAGAATGATCCATTTTCAAAATATTCTCCTTTTGTGAAAAATGCTTCTATTATAAAAATATTTTGCCTGTATATAGCTCAGACCTTTGTACAGAGGCTCAAGTAGAATTTTTGAAATATATAGCTTAGAAGTGGGTTTATCCATGTTTTACGACAGAGGGGATAAATTTTAAGAAAAAAACGCCGATAATTATTTAAAATGGTCGTAACTCTGAAAATAATGTGAATTTTTCAAAAATCATAGTTGAGCCTCTGTACTGAGGTCTCAGCTATATACAGGCAAAATATTATTATAATAGAAGCATTTTTCAAAAAAGGAGAACATTTTGAAAAAAGGTTATTCTAAGTTCATTTTTTGCCGAAATATTGTACTTAAATAAATTTTTTTTGTCATAATGTCCTTAAAACCATTTTGTACATGTATTCTAATCTAAGTGACACTAAATATCATGAAAATTATCCATTTATACGCATTTTTAAAATCACGGTTCCGAACGTAGTCGGATACCTTAAGAGAAGAAAGATAAATGTTTCATAAAGATTTTTGGGGAGAAAAACACAAAGTAAGAAAACCCTAGTTTTACTGTAACGAACAAAAACTGGAATTATTTTTTTTCTAAAAAAAATTTCACTTCTAGTCGTAAATTATGCAATCGTTAATTATGGCATGCAATTTAAGAAAAAAAGAGGCAGAGATGATATAGAAGTATTACAAAGATACATGCAGAACAAATATTTATTATGTTTAATTCTGTTGTCAGTTTTCAAAATAATGATAATCTTTGTCACACAAGTAATATAATCTTATTAGATACTGTGTCCGATTTCTGATTATGTCAATGGTATCAAATTTATGCATCCTACGCAAAACCTTAGCAGAATGATGTAACTTTCACTTTCAGAGCTTTGAAAGACCTTTTTTTTTCAATCTTAGAAGCTCCCGTCTCATCTCGTAAGCAAATAATTAGATACAACGACTGTTTATCAGTGTTATTTCTTAATGATAAAAAAAAAGTTCATAGAGCCAGATAGAATTTCTGCACGTGTTAATGCTAATTTATGAATTCCAGATTAACAGGTTAATACAAGCATTACGTATAAAAGATTTTTTTAATTAAAGTTTTATTTGATTAAATATTTTTGATAACAATTAGTAGCTCTTTAAACTAATTAATATCAAAAGTTGATACTCTTATGATAATTTATGACTCATTTTATATTTATATTATATTTACTATATACTTGGGTATTAAAATATCAAATACGAATAAATATTAAATTATATAAAAGCCTTAAATCAGAGGTTCCCAAACTTTTTTGTTTCATAGACCCCTTGCCATGTTTTTTTGGTTTGGGATAGACCCCTGCTTACCTAATATTGAGTTTTTGCAGATTTACCAATTTAAATGTCTCTCTTTTTGACAACTGGTAAAATCTACTTACTTTAAACGATTTAAATTTCTAACTGAAGTGAAGTAAACATTTGGAATCAATTGTGTCAGATTTAACCCTAAATCTCCTCGGTTAGTAGTGTCTGGAACTTATTTCCCCTCTTTCTTTTTTGTTTTGGAGATTGGCAAAAGTAATAAAAATTTTCTTACGATATTCCATAATTCGCGATAAATGACAGGTATGACATGCAGACATGGTCTTTGTTTAACAAAATTTATGCTGTCACCTTGTAACTACAAATTAACCTTATTAAAATTAGTAAATCTATTAAATAGATGAAATCTGTTTTCTGTGTGACTAAATTTTGTTTTAAAACTAAAATCATGATTTGGTTTAACGTGAGCCACCCTCATAGACCCCCATTTACACCTAATGGACCCCTAAATTATTTTTTTGCTGATGTAGACCCCTTGCATGTCATCATAGACCGCTGGGAGTCTATATAAACCACTTTGGGAATCACTGCCTTATAAATCATCAAACTAATATCAAATTATCAGATATTGTTAAATTAAAAAAGTATTAAATTATATAAATCAAATTAACATTAAATTACAGAAGTGTTAAACAATACATTATCAATATTAAATTTATTAGAAATATTCTTTTCAATGCATAATTAATTGATAACATTTTTATGTAAAGTACCATAAGCTTGATCGAATATTTTCTGCTTTATTCCCATAAAATTGGCATGAAAAATTACTGACGTTCAGAGGGTTATTTTCCCCTTTACTGAACTTGTAATATTAAAGTAATGTTTCTATATGAGTGAAGTCAGTATCAACTGCTGGTCAATGGCATTTTCGAGTCAGTCTTTTAGACAAAATTTGCAACAAAATAAGTCCTCTGACATTTTGCCGTATGGTGAACGAAAGCGGTGGAATTCATCGACCTTCGACTGGAATTTAAATAAAAACAAGTAATATAAAAAAAAATTAAGTCAATTCCTACTTAGGTCAACAAAGAAAATTTTATTTTGGTTACTTTTTATTAAATAGTTACAATTAATATAAATATGTATATGCATATAACAGAATCACAATATTAAGTGACAAAGTAGAAAGCGATTTTCCTCGCAATTTTCCATTTTCCTTCTTTCCTGTTGGACTATTTTTTTTATTTATTTATTTATTTTTTTTTTTGCTTTTTTTTTGCTTGTTACTATTTATTCATTCATTAAATTTAATTAATCAAACAAAATAGTATAATAAAAAAGATATCACATTCTCAGAAATTCGGCCATCCCAGGTGGGATTCGTACCCACGACCATTGGATTAGAAGTCCAATGATCTATCCATTGCGCTACAGGGACACAACGAACGATTTGCCTTTCTATACATGCTGTTAGACTATTATTTTTGTTTGTTACTATTTATTCAATTTTTAATTTAATTAATGAATTAATATTTGAAAAAAAAACTGTATTAACATCAAGTGTCATCCACTACAAGTTTTAAAAAATGTATTTGAATTTGAATGGATGAATAGAAAGTATTTTATTAACGATTTAAAATTTGAACAAGATATATATATGTATAGGGAGATAGTGAATTAATAGTAGGAACTGAACGAATACATAGTACGCTTGCAAGAAATGACAAGCGGAAAATCACCTATATTGTTTTTGATCTATTGATGAACATCTAGGGGTTAAGAAACTGTTCTGATTATACATTACTGGCCTTTCCAAAAAACAACACCTCAAAGGGTAAGAGGTATCAAAAATAAATTAAATGCCTAAATAACATAAAATACAAGGATGAAAAAATTGAAATAACATCCGCGCTCGCCTTGCAGAACAAAAAAATGATTATTTAGAGTAGCCACCATGGATGGCAAAAGCTACTGTGACAGGTCTCGGCATTCAAGGAAAAATGTTTTGGGTTATTTATGGGGTAATGTACTGCTTCCACACATTGTCAGTTCAATCTGGATAGCAGCTTGGTTTAGTGATTTTCATGATCTTTGAATGCGTATTCACCAAATTAAAAACACTTCAGTCATACACACAATCGTAATTTAACTTACATTGAATTGATCATACACATATTATGATATTGTTGATAGATTAATTTATTACAAAATTCAGAGCTAATAATTTAAAGTAAAATTGTTATCATTTTTTATTTGACTCAATGCATGACTGTCACATGATAAAGACAAACACGTAATCTCCATTGAATTCAAAACAGACATCAAATTAATTGTACTTGTTCTATTTGTAAAACTTGGGTAAAATATCAAATTTTATAATTAGGTAAAAATGTTCAAATGTTAAAAAAAATTTCTTCAAAGGATTTTAAAATTAAAATATATATATATCTCATTTCATGCATGTACTTTTAATAAAATGCCTTTTTGTCTGCCTATATGCATTATTGTTGGTGACAATTTTTTTATTTTATTTTAAGAGAAAAGTTTTTGAAAAAATCAAAACTTGGCAACAACGTAGCGCATGAACTGATTGACTAAAAGCATATGATTGCTTTTATTGTGTGACTAATGACGTCACATGAATTGAGCCCATTATTTGTTCATGCATTATAATTTTTTTTTCATCATATTTAGCAACATTTCAAATTTTTGTACAAGGAATTTTAAGAACAGTTTCAACATCAAAACTCCAAATGGAACAAAATTTATTTTTAGATGAATATTGATTTTTTTTAATTGTTACTATTCATCAATGCCGACTTAAGACCTTTTCTCCTCCACTCTCTTCCTCAATAATTAATATGATTTTCTCTACTAAGGCATTCAGTTTTAATGGAACAAAATATCAAATTAAGGCAATGTAAAAAGAAAAACTAATCGTCTGTCAGAATTTGAAAACTTATTTGTGATCATTGACAGCAATAATTAAAAGTATTGCATAAGGGTCCAGCACATATTCATCTCAGTTTGAGAAAAAGTGCATGTGTCCTTCCTTCTTACATATTCCAGTCCACTCATATTTATCCAGTAATATTTCAACGCATTCAGAATAAAAAGATATATAAATAAGTTCTTCCCACGCCAAGAGAGCAGCGGGCGCTTGTCTAAGCATAAATCACAACTTTCTCCCTCTCTACAGAACTTATCCGTAATATCACATTTTAGAGCAAGTAATTGAGGAATAAATAAGAAAAAAAGGGGAAATACGACCCCGACCTTCGCACGTCCGAGATATATTGTAAGAGCAATTCACAGCAGACGAAGACAAGGCATTCGTGATTCTGAAAAAATCGCACGACCTTCCAAAGTGAATGTAGAACAGTGGGGCCTTACAAGGGTAAGGACTTTTTCGCAAAAAAATCAATGGCAAATCTAAAATTCTGTCCAAAACGGTTCGACAAAAATGTATAGGAATTTTAAAAGCTTTGTGTAAATTTATTTCTTAATTTATTTTTAAGTTTTGATTTGAGTTGAATAAACTTTGCTCTTTAGTACATATCAGTGGTCTTCAAACTTTTTGGATACACGGAATTCTTAGAACCAGATGCGTATAGTACAACCCCGCATTGCGGGAGGGAGGGGGAATGAGGCACGGTTCTAGGGGGCCCAAATTCTGACACCAAGTAGTAGACCTCTGTAAGATCTGGTCTGGGCCCCGAAACCTGACTTTGCAGGGGGGGCCCTAATCATCTCGGTTACGCCACTGCTTAGAACTATAAGGTAGTTTTGTGGAACCTCATTTCCCCCCTTAGAAGAACATGTAGTACAGCGTTTCTCAAACTGTGGGGCGCGCCCCCTTGGGGGCCGTGACTACTCTACGAGGGGGGCGAGAGTATATTAAAAAGTCGAAAACAAAATTTTATTTAATTAAATTTGTTTGTTTACTTTCAGTAAATCAATAAATACACACTCTGACATATTAAAAAATAAAATACACATTTACACTGATATTACACTTATAAATGTATCAGTGCTACACAATGTATTTTATAATTAGTTTAACAGAAAAAAGTTAAGAACAAGTTTAATAATTACCAGTGACCCCATGAGCTTGTCATAAATAAAATTATGTACAAAAATTAACACTTATCTTGATAATTTGTACTGTTTATAATTAATCCCTTAAGTGCCGATTAAACGTTATGCGATTCGCTTCCCAATACCAACCGTTTTCCACATAGGCGCGCGTATGCGAGCCATTGTGCCCCGGCCTAAGGAATAAAGAAGCTAATAATCTGAAATAAGTAAATCTTTCACAAATACTGTTAAGGTCTTTTTATTGCATTCCAAAGCCTTCGAAATAATTTTATGGATAGCTGTGCACAGAAAAGATCGTACTTCGGAAAGACATACATATGTCCGAGGAAAATAATGCACTGGCTGAGCAAGACGTTTATATACGTCGGCGGCACTCTTAAGAGGTTAAAGTCGTATCGAAGTTTTAGTCACAAAGTATAGTATTATTGAATTCAATACATCGTTATTGTATGAGGAAGGCACGATGAAAATTATGATTGAATATTGGGTCGCGAATATTGAAACTTTGAGAAGCACTGATGTAGTAACAAGTGTTGATGGATGAAGGAAGACAGATGAGCTTGAGTATGCTATTCCTCTTTTAAAACCTGTTGTTACATATTCTTCTAAGGTAGGAATGGAGTTTCCCAAAACTACCTTCTACAGCTAGGAGAAATAAAAATCTAATAACGGAGTGAGCGAAATAAAGATGTTTATAATATTTTCACCTTCTGAAATGGATGCAAATTTATTTTATTTATAGTATATTTTAATCACATGGTGTAATAATTAACACCTTAAATATATCTCAATAGAATATTTAAAATAGATCAAAATTTTATTAAAACGTTATGTAAAAACAATATTAAAAAAGTATTGTATTTGTTATAACAAATTTTTAATGTAAAATTTATGCAATTTAGTCATTAATAACATTAATTTGTATTCCAGGCGTCTCAACCTCACAGAGAATGTGAATCTATTTTGCATACACATTTAAGATTTTCTTTTTGAATTCTTGCTTTTTTTCACGCAAAATGTCGATGTCTAGGTCAATTGAGATTAAATGCAATCGCATTACGTATTCTGAGTTTAATTTGTTTTTATACTTTGTTTTTGTAGCCACTTACGTTGAGAAATATATTTCACTTAAACACACGGTTCTGGATGGCATTAAAATGTTTATAGCTGTGTGAGAAATCTCGTATATTTTGCATGAATTTGCAACCTAAAATTTAGTAGCTGTTCTTGCTTAAATTTGGATTTCAACATCGAATTTGTTGATATGTTGATAAGTTGTTTCCTCTCCTACGTCATAGGTGTCTTATCCACAAATGCATTGTGCATTTTCCATTAGAAAACTATTTAGTTTTGCAAGACATTGTGCTAACTAACGAGTATAAAATTATCTCGTGGAACCCGAGATGGTAAACAATAGAATATTCACAATCAAGTAGGAAGTATATTTTTAAAGATAAAATGTTTTAAGGTATTCGACTACGTTCGGAACCAAGATTTTGCTAAAGCGTATAACTGGATAATATTTATGATATTTAGTGTCACTTAGATTAGAAAATGTATATAAAATTGTTTTAAGAATAGTATTACAATAAAAAATTATTTAGGTACAATATTTTGAGAAAAAATGAACATAAAATGACCCATTTTAAAAATATTATCCTTTTGTGGAAAATGCTTCTATTATAATAATATTTTGCCTGTATATAGCTCAGACCTCTGTACAGAGGCTCAACTAGAATTTTTGAAATATATAACTTAGAAGTGGAATTAACCATGTTTTACGACAACAGAGGGGAGACATTTTAAGAAAAAAACGTCGATAATTATTTCAATGGGTTGTAACTCTGAAAATAAAGTGAATTTTTGAAAAAAAATAGTTCAGACTCTCTGGAGAAGTCTACTTTATATAAGCACACACACACAATATTATTTTAGAAGCATTTTTTATTTAAGGAGAACATTTTGAAAAATTACTTTTTGGCCAAAATATTGTATTTAAATATTTTTTTGTCAAAAAATGTCCTTAAAACTATTTTATACGTGTATTCTAATCTAAGCGACACTAAATATCATGAAAATTATCTATTTATGCGGTTTTTTAAAATCACGGTTCCGAACGTAGTCGGAGAGATACCTTATATAATGTTCCTTTGTTATATTATAATAAAACTTTTAAAAGTGTTGCAAAATAAAGTTATTATATATAAAAATTTTCAGTTTTAATGAATAGGAGGAGATGAGTTTTAGATACTTGTAACTGTACAAACTTCATAGGGAACGTGAATCCATTTTACACATACATATTTATCTCTTCTCAATTTTTTTTATTGTGACTCGTGGAACCCCTGGGAATATCTTGTGGAATCCCAGGGTTCCGTGGAACACAGTTTGAAGACCACTGGTGTATATAATAGGCTGTTGGTTACTGACCTAGCGGAGTGAGAGCAAGAGCTATATTAAGGTTATACTATAAAGTGACACGAGGGCTATTGATGACGGATCTCGTAATTTTGAACCTCGGTCAAGTGACGAGGGCGAAACTTGGGCTGGCATTCTCTCTGCAAACTACCACATCACGCCAACGGAAGAGCTTTGAACTCGACCGATTTAACGTGTATTATGTACTCATTGCATCATCCCTTGTCACCACTCCCCTCTTGCAGGGGAGAAATGGAACAATCCCTTTTTCGTTTTATTCTTTCCTCTGTGCGCAGTTGTTCGTTCGAATGAATAAAAAAGTTCGCTTTGCGTTGGAAAAAATGGTTGACCGTTATTTCGCATTTAAGACAATTCGTAAGCTGTCGACACATGTACAAACCTTGTACAACGTGTATCAGCTGCTTCTATACGGCGTGTGTCTTCAGTGGCACCAGAACTCCATCCCGTGACACGGTGGCAGCGAATTATTGACCCTAACCCAGTGGCATAGCGTGGGCTTCACCACCTGGGGCCGACCGGAAATTTGTCACTTCTGTATTTTAATTATTAGACAAGAAAATTAGTAAAAGAAAAAAAAAGCAGCTTTAAATTTTTTTTTATTGATTAAAAATTAACTTTTCGTGTTTTTTTTATAGCAAAATATTTTATACAATTGTCAATAGCAATATGTACTCGCGTCATGTTCAATCGCCAGAATAGCTAAATTTGTAAGCCTTAACGAGGACATAGTCGATCTGAGATAATTTTTGATTCAATTTAGTTTAGAGAAGCTTTTCCCGCGACTGGCATTATTGATGGCAGATGTTAAAAAAATTCTCAACATTATGATAACGTTTAGTAAGCAATCTTCATGTTTGGGCTCAATAATATATGTTAATAAACCCAGAGAGCCGGACCTAATGAGTTCTTTTTTACAGCCTGGGTATGTTGCAGCTACGAAAGCTTGTAGATGTACGGGCTCAAGTTGAAATTCCTCTTTATTAATGTCTCAAGGAGCTTGATCTAAGTTAAGTTCGTCCATGTGTGATATGGTCGATCTTTGTCGACCATATCTTTGTGGGTCAGCGTGAATTAGAGGTGTGGGGTTCTCGAAATGAATCGACATTTTAGAATTCTTAATATGACTTTATTAAGAGTTTAACTTAAATTTCTCTAATATATTGAACAAACTTATATTAAGTGAGAATAAACCAAAACACGTAGACGTAGCTAAAACAGATCGCGCAATTGGATCATTTATCTAAATAATTATATTATCAGCCTACTTTCAATTCTAATAATATTACGAATTCAGATTTCAAATAATATGTCCTACCTTGAATTCCTCAACGGTTCAATCACTTTCAGATAGGCTGTTGGGCTCGCGTGCAATAGTATGTACCTTGTAGTAATGGCTAGATATCCATGATTCTTTGGTAGGCCGTCAAATTACACTTCTACCTTTTCCAAACAGAACTTTCTCTAAATTGCCATCCCGCTTACTAAAACTTCTGTTCTTTTAAAGACTATCTTATTTGCATCTACACTGCATTTTACTTCTTGGATTTGGGTAGGAAAATATTTGCCATTAATCTTGGCCGTCAAAGCACCCAGAGGTTATGTTACAGAAAAGACGCGTGAGCCCGTCACACATGCTGAATATCACTTCAGCCTTAAAAAAGTATATTTTTGCTCTAGATTCTGCAACTGTTAGAATCTTTCTCGAATTTCAGCAGTTATTCTGTCTATTGAAGAAAACATAGTTCGTCTCAAGTCATCTTCGAACGATAACTAAAATTCTTTACTTCCATCGCCAAATATATGCTTCCTCCTGATTCGTCTCTGGGGTTCAAAAGAAATTTCAAGCTCTTCACATAAACTTTTAGCATATATTAAAGCGTCATCCACTAATTCCTCTCGTATTGCTTCAATACGCTGTGTAAAGCACGTATTTTTTTAGCACGTTGATGGATATTTAGTCCCTCTGTTAGCAAATAATATTTTGAGCATCGACTTCACACAGTACCGGTTTCCAGAAGCCTAAGTAAAATAAAAAACGAATGCGATTGTATAGCGACTAATAAACTTTCAGCATCTGTGCATGTATTGCAGCTTTCATTCGTTTCTGTCAGTTTCGTCGCGCAGGCGCGATTTGGTGTTTGGAATATTTTTTGAATTTAAATATCGCGGTGCTTCTCGCCGCCCCTTTTCGTATGCCGCCCGGGGTCATGGCCCCTTTTGCACCCCCACACTACGCCACTGCCCTAACCACTAGACTACTTACACATCTATCAATTTTGATTCACGTTAAAATGACAAAAGTAGTAATCGTTGAAACGTTATGTAAGAAATAACTCCAAAGAAGAAGCCTAGATTCTCTAGGCTGGTTCTGTGGACGAATATGTATTCCAGACCTCAGGCTTAGGAAAATCTTTTGAGACTGAAATACATTTTAATTTGTAGTAATTTCTATTACTCACGTTCTATTATACACGTGATGAGATTCAGTGGAACTGTACCTAGAACTCTGTATATACCAGCAGGATACCAGGTTATTAACTAGGATACCACGAATCCTTTAAATTCTTAAAGATGTTTTCTCCATAAAGTTTTTTCTATAAAAGAAATTAAAATATTGAATACGTTTATTTTCTAAAGAAGCTCGTGTTAATACTGCTTTTTTTAAAAATAATTTCACGCACATTCTCTCTTAAAATTTTTTTTTATATTTTATTGAATAATATAAACGAAATGGAAAGGAAAAAACTCATATAAATTGTTTTAGAAAGAACCAAATGTTTCTTTCATTTTTTCTTGATAAATTTATATATAATTTTCAAAAAAAAAAAAAAAATTGAAAATTAAAAAAGTGATTTTGTTCTTTAATAAATTATGAGTATTTATCCGTTCATTTTGATTTGTCATTCTAAAGCAGGGGTGGGCAGACTTTTCCAGGGTACGGGCTGGCTACTTTTAATGTTTTTAAAGTGTTGCGGTCCACCCAGTGGCGTAAGTACGCCAATCTGTATTAAAATTGTATGTTTTCTTTCTTAACATTTATTTTCGGCATATTGTGCCCCTCTGTTAAAAGATACTATTTTTACTACAAAAACACAAGTAGTTCAGGGGTACTCAAACTTTTTTACTGCTGGGGCGCATACATATGTCAGCTATTTCATGCGGGCCGCTTACATATGTTAGATATTTCACGCGGGCCAAAAGATGAGGATAAATGAGGGGGGGGGGGGG
>BMAV01020851.1:354192-376283 GCA_019973955.1 Trichonephila inaurata madagascariensis
TCCTATGATGGTTAAAGAATGTTAATTAAATTTTTGATTTATAGAATTAAGTATAAAAATAAGTTAAATTTCTAAAATGATTAATACTCTCTTTTTCTTCTTTGTATTAGTAATGATGAAATACCATTAACTTATATATATATATATATATAACATTGCCACATCTTATAACTTTTTAATTGCTATCAAATCATCAAATATCCTCAAGAAATAAAATAATTAAAGAAAACTTCACGAAGTAAAAACATTGAATATCAAATAACTCTCAATTTACATAATTTCAAAAGCACACATATTTCTTACCATATGTATTTATTATTGGAGTGTAATATATGTATCCTTTCCATAATTATTCAGTAATTAAAATATCCGCAGGAAATCAATAAAATAAAAAAAAAAGTATACGAAGTAAAAACCTCATATATCAAATTATTTCCTATTCTAAAAATAAAGCTGAATGTTAACTAATGGCTGTTATTTCCAAGCAGTTAAAAAGATGAATGAAACGAGTAGGATGAATCAAACATAATGTTTTTCTTCTTAATGATGATTCCTAAATTTAGAAGTTCGATATCTCCGTTAGCTTGTTGGAGTGTTTACAAAAATGTCAACATGCAGATTCAACAGAAACATGATATCATTCCTCCAATTATGTCACTTAAATTGCCCTAGTATCTGAATTATCAGAGCATAACCATGCCCTTTTAACGCACTATAGTTATTGCAAATATTTCGTCACCCTTTTGATCTTGAAGGGGAAAAAAATAAAAGATGGGTCTATAACTAACCTCCCTATTAAGCAATATCTTCAAACTGAAATTCAATATGTACATCTTTTTATGAAGATGATAAAAGGGACAACTTTTTTTTTCCTTCGAATAGACTTTTCCCCCTCTTTGCTCAGTTTTCCACGAACATGAGAAGACCTTTTGAACTGCCTTGCGACTTCCGAAGAGTTAAACAGGAATATCAGATTTCAATTTAGTAGAACTGTGTGTGTGTGTGTGACGCCAGTTCTCATTATAAAAATAAAAAAAAAAAAACTGCAAGCGTACGGTCACACAAAGGAATTCATATCTGCCTTCCCACTTGTAAAACCTATATTGTGATTAGATTAGCAATAACACATAGGAATTAGTTTTTTTTCACACACAATTCCTCTACTATTAGTTCACTCTCTCCCTATTTTTATATATATATATATATATATATATTGTTCAAATTTTCAATCGTTAATCAAATACTTTTTATTCATCAACTCAAGTTCAAATACATTTTTTTAAACTTGTAGTGGATGACACTTGGTATTTTAATACAGTTTTTTCAAATATTAATTCATTAATTCAATTTAAGAATGAATTAATAGTAAAAACAAAATAATAGATCAACACCATATATATAAAAAAAAAATCGCTCGTTGTGTTCCTGTAGCGCAATGGATGGCGCGTTGGACTGCTGATCCAAAGGTCACGTGTTCGAATCCCACTTGGGATGGCCTAATTTCTGAGAATATGATTTCTTTTTACTATACTATTTTAACATAGTAATTTAATTACTAAATAAATAGTAACAAACACAAATAATAGTCCAACTCCATATATAGAAAGGAAATGAAAAATTGCAAGGAAAACCGCTTTCTATTTTGCCACTTAATATTGTGATTCTGTCATATGCATATACATATTTTTATTTTAATTGTAATTATTTATTAAAAAGTAACTAAAATAAAATTTTTCTTTGTTGACCTAAGTAGGAATTAACTTAATTTTTTTAATATTATTTGTTACGAGTAAATTTAACTTTTATCCACTATTTTAAGGCATTATGAATTTTTTAGAGTTAGAAGGCAACAGTAAATTTTTGCGGTTCAATAAGGCTGAATAATTTTGTCGACTATTTATAGCAATACAGTTTCACTAAACACACCTAGTTGTTTTGAAATGCTTTATAATATTTGAAACTTATCTATATTAAAATAGATTTGTGAGCAACGATGTCAGTAAAATTATGAAGTTATTATGTTTGATCAAATAATTTGAAGATATTTTTTTTTAAAAAAAAAAAATGATTAACAATAAAGAATTAACTCGAATAGAAACCTTGATAATAACCTCAAATGAAAGGAAAATGTGCTATCTTCTAATTTGAGGCATTAATTCCTAAAAAAATTTTAACCACAATTTTGAAACAAGATTTCGGTTCATTTTTTCAATTCCAACTATTAGCTCACAATATCTATATATTTATTTATTTATCTTAGTGGAATTTTCAATCGTTAATAAAATACATTTTAAAGCGCTCAATTGAGCTGAAATTTTATATACAGGATTATTTTGGATGACAATACAATAATAGTAATTAATAAAAATTAATTAAAACTAATTATTTAAAGAATTACAAATGCAACCAAATTGGCATAATTTTTGGCGACTTGTGTCAAAACTTAACAAGTAGTATAAAAAAATAGTTTTTAAGTCAATTCCTACTTAGATCAACAACGAAAAATTTTATTTTAGCTACTTTTTATTAAATAGTTACAATTAATATAAATATGTATATACTTAGGACAGAATCACAACATTAAGTGGTAATTAGCTTTTTTAATTATCATTGAAGTATCGTATTGTCCTTTTATTTTCAGTCCAACTGAATGCTTTAACACGTGAGAAAAAAACCTTTCCAGTTTTGACTCAAGTCGCCAACGTAGCTGTATTTGTAATTCTTTAAATATAATTAGTTTTAATTAATTTTTATTAATTATAATTAAATTTTTGTATTATCATCCAAAGTAATCATGTATATTAAATTTCAGCTCAATTGAGTGCTTTAAAATGTATTTTATTAACGATTGAAAATTCCACCAAGATAAATAAATATACAATTATAGAAATAAATAAATATATAGACAGTGCGAGCTAATAGTAGATTGAAAAAAGTTTTTTTCTCAAGTGTTAAAGTATTCAGTTGAACTGAAATTTATATACACGATTGTTTTGGATGACAATACGATATTTTAATGATAATGAATAAAAATTAATTACCACTTAATGTTGTGATTCCGTCCTATGTATATACTTATTTATATTAATTGTAACTATGTAATAAAAAGTAGTTAAAATAAAATTTTTCTTTGTTGATCTAAGTAGGAATTGACTTAAAATTTTTATTTTATATTACTTGTTTTGTCAGAAAATCATGTAGTTTTCTGGATTCATAGCGAGTTTAGGAGACAAGTACAATACATTTTTGAAGGAAAAAAAAATTTACCATATTGTATCAAAATTTGAGGGTTTATCACAGTGGCGTAACGGAGAACATTTGGGCCCACCTGCAAAGTCAAGTTTTAGGCCCCCAAGTTGGATTTTGCAAAGGGGCACTTGGCGGCAGTCCGACTTTGCTCCCCCTCCCCCCCCCCGCGATGCGGGGGTATATGCTTTGCCATTGGTTTATCATCAACTACAAAACACTTTTAAGACAGGGATATATAATGTAATACTACGAAAAATTCTTCGGAAACTTAGAAATAGATTAAGAATATTGAGATAAGAAACAAATTATGAAATTGATAATGGCTGAATGAAAATGAAAAATGCTTTTCATACTCTTTTATAAGCAGAAAAATTCACTATAAAAAATTCCAATGTCTAAAGAACTCTCTAAATATCTTATCATTTAGAAGTTCGTTACTAACTCAATCTGATTTCAAATTTATAGCCAAAAAAGAATTTTATTATAACAGAATACAATTTTTTGTTCTGGACAATAAGTCATGTTCTATGACTTGTTTTAGATTCATCGTGGCCATTTCCCAAAAGCTAAGGATATGCAAACTTTTAAAATACTTAATAAATGAAATGCCCGTAACTTACATGATTTTTTTTAAAGAGTTTGAAATAAAAAAATTTTCTCCAAATTACTTGTAACGATTCGGTCTAACAATGTTCTTCTCTCATACTTTGTTTTTATAACAAAATCATTCTTTTCAAAAGAGTGTTATTGTGCATACAGTGAGACCCCGCTTAACGCGGGGTATACGTTCCATCAAAGTAGAGCGTAATATGAAACAGCATTAAAAGAGGTTATCTTATGTAAATAAGGGGGTTATGAGAAGATGGGTAAAAAATTGGTCAAGTATTTTACCATTAAATTTATTAATTATGTGTTTTTATAACAATAAAACAAATATATATTTCTTACAAATATAGAAACATAATAAACGACTATACATATAAAAATAAATAAAATTCTAAGTCAGTATGTTTACATTTCCGATCATTCAGTCTCTTCTGTATTTTCAATTCTCTGCCTTTTTATCAAGAAAATAGATTGGCTTAATAGCATATTGCGTTCAATTTTTTCATCAATCCATATAGAAAGTCGCTTTTCTAGCTTCTCTATTGTATTTTTTCTAGAACGTATAATTCTAGTTGCTGAGCTTGTCGTAGTTGCAATTGTCTATGACAATATTCTTTTTTCCTTTATTCTTGAGAATGGTCGTTATTGTTGGAGTTGCCAAATTCAATGCAGCACCCATTTGAGATTGTCGTTAATCAGTATCTAATCTTTTAATCACTTGCATTTTAGTTTCTAGTGAAATGCTTTTTCCTGTTGCTTTATTTTCGTGTTTTTTATTATCACTCATGATAAAAACTAAAAATCATTATATTTGCCACTATAGCAATCGTTATATTATATGAATTTATACTTAAAAAAAACGTCAACAAATATTTCAAACGATAAAAATACTTTCGTATAATACCGCAGGAAAGCCTAACGTTGTGTACACTTTCAGGGAATCTTACTATTAAAATCTATACATATAAATAAAAATGAAGTGTCTGTTTGTAATTTGAAATTAACAGTTTTTTACTAAATGCATTTAAAAGTATATAAGGTACTTATATGAAAAAATCAATTTTAAATTTTTTTGTCTGTGTCTATCTGTTTGTTCCGGCTAATATCTGAAACGGCTGGACCAATTTTGACGAAACTTTCACTGGCAGATAGCTAATGTTACAAGGAATAACTTAAGCTACTTTTATTATAGAAAAAAAAATTAGGGTTCCGCGAAAATAAAATTAAAACCAATGAAATGGTGAGCAATATCTGTTTCAAATAGGGATCATTTATTTCAATTGACAGTGTCAAAGGTCATGCATCCTTCTCACCCCTTGCTTGGGGTTTCGTTTCCTCCAACCCAGTCCTCACCCCATCGACAGTGTCAAAGGTCACGCGTCCCTCCCCCCCTGCTTGCAGATTTGTTTCACTCCTCACTAGACCTGTTTTGAACTGACTATTGTATATAGAGAGATAGTTCAGTAAATTTAATATTGTATATAGAGATTGTGTTCAGTAAATTTAATATTGTATATAGAGAGATTGTTCAGTAAATTTAATATTGTATATAGAGAGATTGTTCATTAAATTGAATATTGTATAAAGAGAGATTGTTCAATAAATTCAATATTGTATATAGAGATTTAATATTAACGTATTACACATCCAGATACAAATTATTTACACTATTTTAAGAGTTTATTACACAAAATTTGTAACAATGTGTTATTTTTGCTGAGCAGAAGGAACATGTTTTCAAAAATCGACCCACAACAGAGTTACGGGCGTTATAAATTTTTAAAAAAAATCTTTTTTATCAATCTTTTATATCTACAGACTTAAAATTAAGCAAACATGGTTTTTTATTTAGCTAAGATATGCAAAAAGCTTTTTTTTTTGTTGTTTAATTTACAATTCCCGTAAAATTAACTCATTAAAAACTCCTTTATCCTTCAGTCTGTATTGTTTAATTTTTCGATTCACCCGTGCGAAGAATGGGTATACCGGCTAGTAGATAAATAAAGCAGCGTTAAACCGAAACAGCGCTAAGCGAAACAGCGTTAAGCGGGGTCTTACTGTATCTTAAAAGGTGAAATATCAACTCAGAGATACAACTCCTTAAAAGGGGTCAGAGGCATACCCAAATGGGGTGTTTGAAGGTCCACATTCCCTTCCCATAGACAAAGAGATTTTTAATTTTTAGCATAAAGATAACCCCTCGATGACTTCGCCTACGTGTTTCTTAAAAAAATATTGCCCGACTCCCCATAAAAGTGTAGTCTGTACGCCATTACACAAGGAATTAGGTATTTCTTGAGAAGCATGAATTAACTTGCTATCAGCCATTTTACATTTAACACTCAAATCATTACCTATGCTTGGGAAAATTTTTAATTTTCCCTATCAATTACTCTATTTTTTTTTTAATGCTGAAGTCAAAAGTATTTCCTTGATTTAGATTGAATTTATTTGGCTTTTTTTTAAAATAAATATATGGAAAAAAATCTCCAGAATTCCTTCTTTGTTATATCTGTATTTCAGTGATGTTGATCTATTTTTTTTCCAAATACTCTAAATCGGGCGCTCTGACCATCGCAATATCTTGGATTAACATAGATAGGGCCAAAGGCGTCAAATTGTTATGTTTTCAGACAATTAGTCCAAAAGTCAGGAATCGATTATTGCTTTTCCATCACAAAATATGATAGACATATCTTCATACCCTAAGAATGCTATACCTAATTTGTTTTCCTTAATCACTTTTTAATAATTTGAATTATATATGCCCGCAAACCGTCTCATCTCCCAGTCGTGAGAAGGAGGGGGAATTAAATTTTCTATAAGATCCTACAAACAAAACTGTTTTGGAATATTTTGGTTTGTTGCGTCAAGTGGGTGTGACGGCTTTTGATTGCTCTTTCTGCGGGTAGATGTGGCGCCACGACAAATCAGAAGGTTTTTGAGGTGTTTTTTTTTTCCTTTTCAGCCAGGGTCACCAATGCCGGAGGATTAAAACCCGCGACCTATGGATTCGTAAGCACGTAACATACCATTAGACAAAAGTGATCACTCCTGCCCGGAAACTGTTACTGTCTTATTTAGATACCGCCACAATAATTATACTAGTCGTTAAAAGTGTGCCATTATTTATGACTATATTTTACATGAAAAATTCAGAATAAGAGAAATAAAATGTAAAACAGATTATTCTTATGGTTAAGCAAAATTTAATGCAACGTGTAAGGAAAATAAAACTTTGTAATATTTCTTATAATTACATACTTAATTTTGTTAAATGGTAACTTTAAGTGTAAAAGAAATACTTTTGAGCATAATGAAAACTAATATAATATCATGCTAAATTAAATTATTTCAAATTTTTGTTTAAAAAAAATTTTTTAACAAAATGTCAGACAGAAATAAATTAACTTAAATAAAGTGATTTATGTACACACATAAATATATTTTATTTCTTAAGTAAAATAACATTAAAGAAGATATGATGTTTCTTAGAACCTTTATTTATGTTTACTTATTATAGGCCACAAATAGAAACTATCATCAGTTGCGCATATCAAGTATCATTCAGAAAAAAAGTTTCATTAGTAAAAAAAAAATAAACAATGTAATAGTAAAAAGTAGCTCCACTTCAGAAATAATGAAAATTTAAAAAAAAAATTATACTTTAGTTTATAAAATAAGGTTATATAGTTAATTCATGTGTGTAGTTCTGATTTCTTATATGGAAACAAATAGTCTCTGTAACCTATTTACATACAAAAATATTATTGCATTTTCTCCCAAGAAGAATATTTGTCTTTACCAGCAACACATATTGCACAAAATCAATGTATCTATTTTTATAAAGATTTTATACAACAGATGTTAATATAAAAGCTTTAAGTATAATAAAATTCAACTTATTATTATTATTAAAAAAATAATTTTTTTTACATATAAATCAAAAAGAAATAAAATTAGTATGAAAATACAAATTGAACATATGCTAATCATTCATATACATTCCTAGTAAGTGCAACTATTTTTAAATAATCTGGCTCCAAGAGCTGAATATGTATAATGTTCATTAAAATCTTCAGTAAAACAAATTGCTACTAGGTATAAGGTTTTAACAGTCAGTCTGATGGTTAAATTTACTTCCATTAAATTATTCTGATGTATAATTTTACATCAAATAAGTATGTCTATGTTTTTATCCGAAAAAAAAAAAGACCTAAATTATTATATTTATCATTACTATAATATTATAGTAAAATTGTAGTGAGTATTTTTATGATGAACACAAAAAGATGTTTTAATCATTTTCAACAAAGAATTATCAATATTTTTTGCTTTCTTTTAAATTAATTTGTGTTTTTTTTTATTTAAAAAAATTTAAGGAATTTTAACTTAAAACTACTAATTATACATACATGTATATAAAGTATGAATACAACAAATAAAAAAATATTTTTAGTTTTTTATATTTGCAATTTTTTATTACATATTATTTAGAATCAAAATTCTTAATCATAAATGCAATAATAAATGTAAAGAAAACTTACCTCATAAGTTTTTCCATCAAGATTACAAATACCTATTTGAAAATTATGCAGTTTAATAACATGAAATGACAAGGGAACGAGTCAATTTAAATAACATTTTTGCTGGTTTACTTAAAAAAATATGTATAATAAAAAAATATATTAAAGAAGTTTCAAAATATGATAAACAGTGCAAGCATTTTCATTGCCAAAATAATGTTCTAAAAATTAGAATTTTTAATGATATTAAGCATGCTTTAATTTGCCTTTAATATCCTTTTCATTAGTAACAGTTGCTATGTTATCCCTCTTATTCACTTTATACGAAGGTATAAAATAAAACTTAATGCATTTTCAAATGAAAAAATGAAGAAAACATTATGATACAGTGATGGTCATTTAAAAAACGTATATATTAGTATTTAAAATAAAGTTCACTAAAAAATTTACACAATTTCAATATTAAAAAAATTTTTAAGTGAATTTTAAATACAATTAAAAATAATAATTAAATTTACTTACCTGAACAGCATAGAATTACGCAGAAAAAAACACATGTAATTTCAATGAATTTTAAATATATTGATCCTTTTGGCAATTTGGGAGTAAATTCAAACATTTTTGAAGAAAGTTGATACATAATTGAAATTAAATAGGATTGTATAGTGTTAAACAAATACGAAAACCTGTCCAAGTAATTTTGGATGGTACTGCATTTAGTATAAATTTACTTAGTCGGAATAAGAGGCACAAGTAGCGTAATAACTGCTTGCATTGTGAGAGAAATCTGAACATCGCGCTTAAAAACCGACGCATGTCTAGCAGACGACTAAAAAAATAAACACAGAAAGACATCGAGTTGAGATGATTTAATGTAGCAGTTTCATTTTAAATTGAAACAAAAAAGTATAGTCAAAATTTCTTTATAAGCCTTCGATGGTAAATAGTTAGAGAAAAAAACGATATGAACATTTTAAATCTACATAAAGATATGAAATTTTCTGTACATGAGTATAGTAAATTTATCCTTATAGACAAAAGAAAGCCCTACTAACTTTAACTGTGGGGAAAAGGTGGGAAATTTGTTTTGTTTACTAACAAGATAGCTTATTGAACATTCGATATTAATGTTAGTAATTTCAACTCTCACTAGATTTATGTATGTCTCGCTGCAATTTTTTAAAAACTTTATAATTATACTTACTTTGTAAATTATCTATCCTATTTCAAGCTTCTGGAGGAATAATATAAGTGAATTCGAAGAATAATGGATTATTTGACAGAAGAAGAGTTATATGAACTTGAACATCAAGATGAATTTGATGTTTTAAATGATATGGATCCTTCAGATTGTTAGTTTCATTTGTTACTCAAATTCTGAAATAAGCATGTAGAGTTTTACTTATTTTTTAATATTTTAAAAATGAGCTTTGTCCTTTTTTTCCCCAAAAATCAAATGAAATATATAATTGTTTTGTATGTCTTTGATGAATTGTTTATATTTTCCATTTGTGGTTATCTAACATTGCTTATCGCTTCATATTGTATTACAGCTATAGAAAATGACGATTTCGATCCGTTTTCAACCTATGTTCCCCAGCCGAAGAAGGCGAAAGTGAAACCACAGAATTTGCATCAAAATGAAATAAATACTGACTCTCAGAATATCGATGAAAATGTTTCAAATAGAAAAGGTATTTAGGCTGTCATTCTTTTTAATGAAATACATATAATCACATAAAATTTATGTAATTCTGTTTCAAGTGAAATTTAAATTCAAGAAATATGACCCAAAGCTTTTAATTTTGAAAAATAAAATATATTAAATTTGTAGCTAATATTTTTTTTCTTTTCATAATAATTTTAAAAGATTATATTATCAATGGCAATAAATAATCTGAAGATTTATAATGTTGATAATGGTCAATAATGCTTCAAAATTTTTAAATTTGAATTTTTTTCCATGATGAAATAAGATTAAAATGAAATTTAGAATTAAAATTATGAAAAAAATAGTTGTTTAATTATGTTTAATTTGGAAAATTCATAAAATTAACATTGAAATATAATTTTTTTAAAGTACAATATTAAAATGATCATTTAAAGTTCAAAAGTAACACATTTTTAAATTGTTGAATTAATTTATACATTTGAATTATCTGATGATATACTAAAAAGTTTGGGTACCTACCAGGATAAAAAGGAAAATAGAATGTGAGGAATTTCTAAATGCCTAAAGAATTTTTTTTTTTTTTAAAAGATTACAGTAAAAAAAAATTAAGAATTGAGTGAGTCAGAGAAGAATTACGAATTTTTTTGTAAAAAAAGTAATGAGTGATTGTGAAAAAAAAAATTGTAAACATTTATGAAAAGTAAAACATAGTAAAATCACAGCTTGCTATCAGTAAAAAAGAATTATACTTGGCAGATTTATAATTCTTGTAGTGTAAATTTGTGCTGTAAAATCAGCAATAAAAACTTTGACCATCCAATTCCTTACTTTTCAAGGAAACAATTTTCTTGTTTTTACCACTTTTCACAACATTTAAAAACAGCAAAATCTTAAATAAGAATTAAAAAAAAAAAAAAAAGTAATTCATACCCTGAAAAACCAAAATTAATCAAAAAGGGTGAATTTGGTAAATCATTCATAATGTAATGCACAGTCATTTTTTAAAAATATCCTAACTTTCTGAGATGTCTATTAGTCCACAGAAAGAAATTGCGAAAATAGAACATCGGTCCTGAAATAACAGCATCCAATGTAGAAATGGTTAAATTTTTTTAAAAAAAATTTAAAATAATTGCTTTAATTCAATAGGCTTACAGTAGTAAAAATAAACTAACAAAAATAAAGCTCATATACATAAACCTTTTAGCAATCACAGTACTAAATAAAAGTAAAGTAACCATATTATAAAGTTATCCAACTTGATAAAATTTTAAACAATTGTGCTTGTATCATACTGATATCAAATTAGTTCGTCTAAATTTTTTTGTGATATTTTTAAATTATTTTTTTAAAAAAATAAATTAAAATAAACATTTGAAAGGGAACTGGAAAAACTGTAGTTTTAATTAATTATACTTCTGATTGAAACTTGTTGTAATCAGCAAGGCAAATGCTGTCTACAAAATATTATTAAAAATAATATGTATGCATTTATGAAAGTTAAAAAACTAATTTTCTTTTAATATAGAGAAAATATAATTGAATAAAATAATGTTTCATTTATATTAAAGTATCATTTATATAAAAACCTCATCTTGAATTTTTTGTCAGTATATTCTTTACTTAAATGCAGATTAGCATCACAGCAGCCAAATTTGTGTCACACAAATTTAGCTGCTGAAAAAATTCTTGCATGTTTTATATGAAAAAATCCACAATTAATCAAATTTTAGTTTAAAATGGTTTAAGTGGTTTAAATTTGGCTGCAGTGGCGCTAAAATGTAAGAAACATAAATTCTTTTAATTATTTTGCATAATGATAAAAGGCAAAATGTTTTAATTGGTAGATGTGGTTTGTTAACAATACGTGTGTATGAAGAAAATGTAATTCAATTTATTGCATATTAATTACTCAAAATACTAAAAAAAATATTTTCTTGATGCTTAGAACATATAAAAATCTAGATTTCTAATCAACAACTATCCTATTAACTTGTAGAAACTTTATGAGACTAATTTATAGTTTTATATTTATATATTTTGAAATTGAACCTATTTGGTTCTCACATTAATTTTAAAAACAACACACACACAAAAATATTATTATTATTACTATTTTGTTCGTTATGTTTTGAATATTTTTGATTTTTATGGAAAATGCCTGACAAAAAAAATGCAAAATCTATATGAAAATTCTAATGATAAATATTTTCAAATTTTTATAAATGCTTTTTTTAATGCTTATTCCTTGTTTCAGTGTTATTAAGTTACAGTTATGAGTAATGTTATGAGTTCTTTTTCAGACCATGTGTCCTTGTGTTCTCAACCAGAAGAGGTTGTTGGAATTACTGAAAATGAACTTCTGGGAAATTCTGTAGAAATATCTATAGAAAATTCTGAAGGAAGTAGTTCTTCTTCCAAAGGTAATTTTTTTCTCTCTACGATTATTCATCAAAAATTTAACTTTATATTTATTTCTTAAAAATATTGATTCAATAATTTTATTGATTTGTACAAGTATATTGTTACATTTTTTATTCTTAAAATTGACATAATTCAAAGGCTTAGTAACATATTTTTTTTAAAAAAAAAGGATTTGTTTTTCTATGATGTAATTTTGTAAGTTATATATTTATTTCCTTTCCTTAGTTTTACTTGCATTTCATGATCAAATTATTCTAATCATTCATTAAAGTGTTATGGTAAGATAACCTATATATATATACTTAGGTCACAAAGAGAATTTATGCCTCTCATTGTTATTAATGTGAATGTGTTTAAGTATAACATAAGAAAACCAATTTGAGAGGAGTTATTATATTTTACTAGGTTGCCTTTTTTAGAGAACAGAGACCTGTTAATTTGAAAGCCTTTTCATTTGTGATGCTGACCATCACTTTGAAAAAAAGTTCAAAATAGGAAAATACTTCTATTTTAAATGCAGTTTTATCTTGTGAAAAAGATATTTAAGTTCAAACAATTCTCTTATATACTTTAAATTAGTTAAAATTTAAAGTATATTCTTTAAAAAAGTAGAAGTTTACTTGTGATAAGTGAGAGTTTTAAATTTAAAGAATATGCTTCAACTATTTATGGGAAAACTTCCTTGGTTTTTATCTGTATTTTTCTAATAAATTTTTAATTTGAAAATTTTAAGCTGCCTTCAGTCCTGTTTTTGTTCTTGCAGTATAACATGTAATGATTATTTTTTTAAAATTTTGCTAATCTTAAATCAGTCGACTTGAAACTTATTACACATTGTCCATAAAAGTTGATTAAATATAAGAATACATTTTTAATTGTTATGATTATAGAAAATATAAAATATACACTATTCAGATGTGGAATAAAACTGTTGTTTATGATATTTTTTCAGTTTGATATGAATGAAATCTCTCTGTTGACTGTGCATATCTTCAGTTTTACAAATTTAGTTTATAGTTATATGCACGTCTTCGGAAAATCCAAAATTCCATTATTGAAATAAAAAATTTCTACTTTCTGTTTCATTAAAATCCTGAAAATTAATTTCTGAATGAATTCTCATAACATTGCTATATTACTTGTTCTTTTGTATATAGTTTTCTGTTACAAAAAAGCATAACATTATATATGAAATATTATCTATAGAAAATAGTTTTTAAGATAAAACATTATAATGTATAAAATTCAGGAATATACTATTAATTTTTATTGTAAGCTATTGAATGAATAAAAACAATTCTGAAACTAATTAGCATTTCTTCGCATGGTTTATTTTGAAGTTTCCATTAGTATCCTCTAATAAGTTCTGTAAATGACTGATTTCTATCATTTATTTTCCTCTTTTGTAAAAATTACCATAACTTTCAAAGTTTTAATTAGAGGCTGCAGTAGTTGATGGTCATGATCATAAACTTGTGGATGGCAAGTTGCAAGTTCAAGTCCTGGTGCCATTGAAAACTCCACTATGCAAAGGGACTAATGCACATTAAATCTTTCATGGCTTAAAATCCTGTAGCTGGTGTGGTGTGGAAGTTAGGAGAGCGGGGTTCTGGCCAGTTGTCGCCATCCCTTAACCATATTTTGAAAATTAGGATGTCCATCACTAATAACCCTATCATTGCTTTAGAGTGTGATGTAAATAAAGATCAATCAGTCATAGTGTTAATTCTTTAAAATTGTTACAAATATTTAAAAAATATTACAAATATTACTAAAATTATATTTATTATTTTTTCCTCATTTTTAGTAAGTATGTCTGTTAAAAGAAAGCTATTGTTTGATGCCAATGAAACAGGCGATACTTACAAATGCGATGAAAGCTCAACATCACAAAGAGATAAGAGGAAGGCTACAGAATTATCAGATGATGAATTAAGTGCTGAAATCACAAGTAAGTCTTTTAGAAACTTGAAAGACATTTCTAAAACCACTACAAAATTACTACAGTATTAAAAAATATCTTTATATATATACAGTGAAAATCGTTTAACACGAAACTGAGGGGGACTGAAATATTTTTTTTGTGTTAAAATATATTGAAAACAAAACATATATTCAACAAAATTAAATTTATTAGAGTATATTTTATTTACATAGATACATATATATGCATGTATTAAATAAAAATCAATGAAACAAAAACATTCACAAGAACTTAACGAAATTCAATGCAAAGTTTTTTCTTCTATTTTTGATCACCAGCCTTAAAAAGCTGCATCTTCATTTTAAGTGAAAAAGCAGTTTGCTTTCCCCTGAGTTCTTTGCCATTGTGCTTGTCAAAAAATTCTTCTGAAATAGAAAAATAAAAATGCGAGCCAAACTCGTTGATTTTTACTCACAATGCGATGTACTCATCACCGAAATCCAAAGCCAACTGATGTGAGATGAGATGTTTTTGTGTAGTGTTTGTAAGGGGAGGGTGGTGAAAGTAGCTTAAATAAACAAGATTGGCTCATGTTACAGGCTATTCTAAGGGTATTTCAAAGCCAAGTTAGCCTCCATTCTATGAAACATGTGAAACCATCTCTCTTTCATTTCACACCTTAATCTCGCCTGTGCGGTTGTTTTCTGTATATTGTTCATTCCCAGAAGAAAAATGTTCTCATGTTAAGCAATTTCCTTTTCGTGTTAAGAGTAAAAAATGCAAGAAAATATATAGTAGTTTGTAGAGACCATTGTATTTTTTTGTGTTAACCAATATTTCCTTTTGAGTGTTTTTAGGTTAAATGTATTTCATTGTGTATATATATCTAAGTGATGAAAAATATATTGTGTAGTGAAATGGGCTTATTAAATTGTTTTAAAATTTTACGAAGTTACAGAAGGAATTTTATTTGTATTTTATATTGAGTTTTTAATATATATTTCTAGGAAAAAAGAGGTGTAGTTCTGTTGACTTAGAGAGGGATGATGCTGAAATTCAAATAATATCTGATCCACAATCATCTCATTCAAGATCTTATTTATTTGATGCTAGAGAATCGCTGACTGTTACAAAGTCAGATGGACGCAGAATTTACTTCACAGTGATGGATGAAGGGGAAGAATGCAATAAAGTATGGATTTTTAATATTACTTTTAAAGGGAAAAAATAGATTTTTTTTTGCATGAAAATTGTATTTAATTTTATTTTAAAATTGCAGATTCAAAGTTTCAGTCAGAAAACCAGCTCTTTGCTTCCAACATCAATCGATATTCTTAAATCACAATATTTCATAATGGTTTGTACCAGACTTATTTTTTATTCTTAATTTATTATATATCACATATTTTACTTTTTAGTACTTAAATCAATAAGTGTTTCATTAAAAATAAGTTTTGAAGTTGAATGAAACAAATAGAATTGAAAATTAAACAATTTTGCTTTTTGCAGTAATTTTTTACCTGAGAAATGATTGCTCATTAATTTATGGTTTATTTAGCTTTTTAATTGTAATAATAAATAAGACGACAAAAAATTACCATAATATTTATATATTTTAGCATCAAAGCAAAAAAAAATTTTTTTTTTTTTTTTGGCTAAGTACCCTACAACAAACTTGTTTTAAAATTTTCTGTGACACTGATTGAAGCCTTTTTATGTTTCAGTCATACTTATTAGTATGATTATAACTATTCATCATTTTTTGTATGCATTGCTATTTGTATATGTGTATACAAGAATAGATTTATTATTGATGCATAATTTAAAGTATTTTAAAATTACTTCTGCATAGTTTTGTAAGAAAATAATTGACTTTACTTTCTGGATTAATTTTTTCATTATATTTGTTTTGAATGGTATGAAATAACTTTATAAAATTTTTACTAGAATGAACAACAAAAAGAACAAGAAACAACTTCTAACGAAGATATTGCTATAGTAGAAGACAAGGAGAATATTCCAGAGCAGTCACTGTGGGTAGAAAAATATCGACCTCTATCATATATGCATCTTTTGAGTGAAGAAGTAATTTTTAAATAATTTCTCTTTTTGGTATATATGCATTCCATTCATTAACCTTAACACTTTTGAGTGGCATTTTTTCTTAAAGTTTTTTTTATGTTGCTTTTAGGAATGTAAAAGAAATAAGCTATTAAGAAAAATAGTGGGAGGATTGTTTTTTTTTTCAAAGTTTATTAATTCTTTCATTAGTATTAGTTTTATGAATTTCTTTGTTTAATATTTTAACTGGAAATTAACCCAAAATTTTAACTATGTGAAACCGCCCCCCGTGACCGTTTCTTTGATTGTCCACGTGAGCTAGAGGTGTAGGGTTTACAAAAGGAATAGACATTTTTAAAAATTCTTAATATGTCTTTATTAAGAATGAAACTTAAGTGTTTAACAATTTAGATAATATTATATATATGTGAGAATCTACTATGAACAAACACACAGTAATAATTAAACCGAATCCCGTAACTTGGACCACTATTAATACTTAAATCACCTAATTTCACTTCTAATAATATTACAAATCCTAATATCGAATAATCAATCCTACCTTAATCCAATTTTAGTTTCAGTCTTATGAAGAGGCGTCTGGGCGCGCGTGCAGTGGTATGCACCTTGACCTAATGGCTTAATCTTCAAGGTAACTTCACAATTGGCTGTCAATTCTCGCTTGTATCACTTTCACACATAACATTCCCCAAATTGCCATTTGACTTACTGAAACTTCTGTTACTTAAAAGCTCTCTTATTTGCATTTCCTCTTCACATTTCGCTTCTTGGGTTTTGGTTGGAAAAGAGTTGCCATTAATCTTGGCCCCCAAAGAACCCAGAGGTCATGTTAAAGAAAAGACACGCGAGCCCTTCACAACTAGAATTCATATAATTTGTAACTTTTGTATAATTTTGAACTGTTTTTATGTTCTGTAGGGAATCAATAGAACTCTTTTGCAATGGCTGAAATTATGGGATAAAGTTGTATTTGGGAAAGAAAAGAAAACAAAGAAAAAACCTGTAGAACCCAAAAAGCCGACCAAATTTTTTAAGAATTGGGGTGAACTAATTGAGGTAAGAAAATCAATTTGCGTCTTTCTCAAATTCATTTGCTTTCTTTAATATTTTGTTTTAGTTGACTTATTTTTAATTATACATTTCACTTAAAATACTAATCATTTCCTTTTTCCATTCTCCCAACTTGAAAATATGTATTATAAATGAAAATCTCTTATCCTTATTTATATATAAATGAAATTGCAAAAAAAGAGAAAATAATAATTAAGTGATGTAAACATTTAGCATTAGCCAGGGTTTGCTCAAGCATGTTAAAAATATACCTTAAAATGTACTTTTAAGTCATATATTCTATTATTATTTTTTTAAAGTATTATCTAATTTACTTATAATGAGCATTGTTGAGAATTGTATGAATCACGTGGTCTAAATGAGTGGAGCTCCACTGTCACTCGTGAACCTCATAGTCTACTGGAATTAAAAGGAGATGTAAGTGATTTAAAGGTAATCTTGGCTTCGGTGTTACGTGATGTGCTGTTGTTTTCTTGGACATTGATGTATTTCATGCTTTTTTCAGTTTAATAGCCAAATTTGAATAGTTAAATTGTTAATAATTTTGTTGTTTATTATTACGAATAAAAATAAGAAAAAGACACCATAGAATAAAGATTATTTCAGAGCATAACATACACCATATTTATTAAGCATACTGTAATATTTGCTGACTATAATTTGGTGTACATAAAAAATGGGTTCATGAAAAGTTATAAAAATTCATACACATTTATAATGTTGTATTATTAATTTTTTGTTTGTATACATTACAAAAGAAGTTCTCCAATTTGCTTCAAACTGTCTTATTGTCTCCTTCTTGTGTTCTTTGGAGAAGACATAGCCCAAAAAACATTGTTATTTGCATTTCTGGCCCGAAAAAAAGTTAGAAGTTTTTCTGTGTACTCACAAATCATTGAGTATATTGGGAGTGATTCAGCTTCAAATTCTTTACATTTGCCATTACCCTTGCTTTCATTATTTTTTTCATCTGCTTTAGTTGGAATTTCAGCTTCAATATCCTTGAGAGTAGATATCTCAGAAGTAATGATATTGGCATTTACAGATACATAACTTTCAAAATTTTCTCTTATTCATTTTCAAATTTCCCAATTTGTCAACTTCTTCTCCTTCTTGAGAAGTATCCAGTCCTGTCTTATGGAAATAATTGATGATGCATGTTGATGTAATATTTTTCCTTTATACATCTTCTTAAATATATTGCATCAAGTATGCTTATTTAAGCATTTGAGGTTTTTTTCTAATTTTTCCTCTTCTACTTTGAAGCATCAATATCAAGTGCTTAGGAAAATTTATTTAAAACTTCTGATAATCCCTTAGTACATAGGGGGCATAACTTATGTAGAATTTGGTGATACAAATTCAATCCTTATATTTATATTTTAGAATACATTTTACAGTTATTAAGGAGAGACTTTTACACTTCTTTTCTCAGTTACCTCTCCCATTTCAATGTTATTTCCATAAAAATGTCCAAAGTTATCCATGCTTTTTTACTGTGGTTATAATCAGGGGGAATCTTTTTACGTGTTCAGAAGCCTAGAATTTTGAAATTTGTCAATAACTAGCAGTTTCTTGTCTATGCAAGATATATTAAAACATTTTAAAGCTGTCTGTTCATTTTTGAGTAAAGATTGCCTCTAAAACACTATTGACCCTTGAACTTAAAAGTTTGCCATAGGATTACATTATATACATAGGCTTATAAATATTTTTGTACATCATTCCCTGCTGATTTGCACTTTTCACTTATCCATATCACAATAGGAAAGGAGTTTTTCCAAGAAAGGATTAGCTTAGCTGGAGAGGTTGAAGTCATTAGAAATTTTATGAATCACAAAAATATTGCTTGCGTTAACCAGAGTTCGCTCATTCAAAGCAAGTTATGGTTCCTCAAGTTATAAACCTCAATAAATCTAGGTTCTCTTTGAATCAGGGCTTTTTGTTTCTTTTACTAAACCATTTAAAAAAAATTTTTTTTTGTCTTTTGTAGGATTTAGATGAACATGGGAGACCATATCATAAGGTATTGTAGATATTTTTGTGTTTTTTTATGTTTTATTTCAAATTTTCAAACACGGGTTTATGCAGGAGAGTTATTTGTTAAATTGCAGGTAGCATTTTTATGTGGCCCACCTGGTTTAGGTAAAACTACATTAGCTACAATAATTGCAAAACACGCTGGCTACAATGTAGTGGAAATAAACGCAAGGTATTTTTAAATTTTTAATGCTGCTGATTTTGTGTGTGTGTGAAATAATATCTCTTTCTTTCATTCTCCTTACTTTGTTTCAGTGATGATCGGAACCCTGAAGCATTTAGAACAAGTTTAGAAGCATCCACTCAAATGAAATCTGTTCTGAGTCAAGATCAGAGACCAAATTGTTTGATTCTTGATGAAATTGATGGAGCTCCAGCTGTATGTATACTGTTGCTGTTAACTTTTTTTTTTATATAATAAAGAGACAATTGTTATTCATTGTAAGGTTTTTATGTTCAGTTTTGGCTCTTAATATGATTAATAACATAAGTTATCTTAATGATATTTTATTTGTAGCATAAAAAAGTGAATTAAATTATTAAGTTCAAATTAAAATTGATATTTTTTGTTGATTTAATTGCTATTAGATGGCATTATTATTATTATTATTATTTTTAGTTTTGAGTTTACAAAGAAGGATTGAATTATTTGCATTGAGTATAATATTATATATAAATATATAACTAAGAATCATGACTGGAACAATATTTTTTCATATCAAAATATTATCAGAATTTAAAAAAAAAAAAAAAAAATAGAATTTTTAGAAAATAAATTACTATTTTATCTTTTCAAAGTAGTGTTCTTGAGATTTTAAAAAATTGTGCATATATTTTTTACCTTTTAAAAATAGAAAGATTTTTCCTTCAAATTTTGATTTGTGGTGTAATAATTTTGGATAAAGAAATTTATGTTGACATAAATAGACAACTTATCAATTACTTTATGTTATTAAAAATTATTAAATAATTTCAGAAAATTTATTCTCAAAATTTGATTAATTTTACTTTATAATTAGATATGCTGTTTGTCTAATTACATTGATTTTTCCGCTTTATTTTCTTTCAGTAAAATGATAATTTTATTTTTCTCAAAATTATTTAGCCTTCATACAAATTTCATTTAAATAAAGTGCTATAATAATTTTAAATGATGTCAATAAATAGTATACTAAAAACAATTATGAATATTTGAAATTTTTTTACTCATAAATAGAAATAATGTGAATTTTTGTATATTACTACTTTAACTGTATTGAAAGTAATTTTCTTATTTCTTTGACAATAGCTGATTGTAATTATTTATTTTAATGAAAAATAATTTTGTTCATTTATTACATTTTAAAAAGAAATCAATTATTACATTTTGTAAATTTTCAGAATTTATGACATTTTTGTAATGATGAAGTTTTACTTATTGTGGTATAATCTAATATGTTTTAATAAATATGTGTACTTGAAATGTGTCTCGTTATTATATTAAAGCTGTAATTCTTAAAAAATAAAGTTATAAAAATTTATATTGTATCAAATAACATGATGAATGTGTATTGTTTTTTATTGCAGGCATCTATTAATGTACTTCTGTCATTTATTAAATCTGTGGGTATACCAAAAGGTCAAAAACGTAAAAAGGGTGATATCCCTTTGCTTACAAGACCTATTATATGCATCTGTAATGATCAGTAAGTCTTTCTCTATTTCTATAACATATTTTGTCATTTGAATTTTTTTTTTTTATAATAATGATAGTATCCATTTAAAAAAAGGAGAGAAAGTAAAATTTTAATTTTGGATACAGTAAATGATTACAATTTTTTAAAAGGAATTTAATGTACAGAATTTGAAAATAATTTCTATCATTTTAACTGATATTAGAATTTAAGTCAATTAAAAAAAGATAAGTGATATCTTTTGAATAAGGAATGTGTTTTATAATATTGCATCTGTCAATAAAATTTTATTTTTAATTTGTTGTCATCAAATACATACGGCATGTGTTTTTTAAAAAATTATCTGTATTAAAAGATGTTTAATGATATAGCTTGTCTGTTAAAATTGGTAGAATATTAACTATCTTGTTTTTAATTTATACCCTTCAGCACT
This sequence comes from Trichonephila inaurata madagascariensis, assembly GCA_019973955.1. Lineage (NCBI taxonomy): Eukaryota > Metazoa > Arthropoda > Arachnida > Araneae > Nephilidae > Trichonephila > Trichonephila inaurata. The sequence continues at coordinate 375,893 of BMAV01020851.1, forward strand.
AGTTTTTTGCATATTTTCTTTTCAGAATTGATTTATTTTATTAAATTTTTCTCATCTTTTTTCTTTTATTCTTCATAAAATGACAGAATTGAATATCATTAGCAACAAAAGGCTTTGTATATTTATTTTGAGCTATTTTATTTTTATTTATAGGTATAGTCCTGCTCTGAAACCACTCAGACAATTAGCTTTAGTATTAAACTTTCCTACTACGGCAACTTCTCGATTAGCTGCTCGACTTTATGAAGTATTTATTTTTTTGTTATTTTTTTAGAAAATGTTTATTTTTTATTTATTTTTTTAGTAGTATTTCTGATTTTGAAATAAAATATTGGAATATTTTAGAATTTATACATGATTCTCAATCTTTTCCCTGTCCTGATTCTGTATT
>BMAV01020852.1:0-10331 GCA_019973955.1 Trichonephila inaurata madagascariensis
TGTTTTTTAAAAAAAACATTTTTAAAACCCATAATTTCTTGAAAGTTAACTTACTACCGATTTTAAAAACCGGGTGTCATTCGAATAGAGGCCCCCTAAACCCGGGGAAAACTTAAAAAATTCCCCGGATTATTAGAACTCGAGTCACTGCACTTTGGTAATGCATTTCTATGACAAATATCAGAAAAAAACCCATAAAAAAGAAAAAATTAATTAGGTATAAACCTTTTGAAGGGTTCGTCTTTTAAATGGGCTTAATTCAACGAATTCTTTTTCCCTGTTTTGGGCATTTTTGTCTTCCTCCAATTTTACCAACTTAGGTTTTTTTTTGCACAAATTAACGCTATCGAATATGTATGGCGCTTTGAAATTCCAATTAGTTCAAAAGTTTGCCCAACTGTTTCTATGAAATTCATCCCTTTTCAATAGTCTTTTTAAAAACATGCCCACCACTATTTTTATTTTCCCGGGAAATTACCAAAATGACCCATTTCCGAAATTCGACAGGGAAACTAAATTGGTCTCCGTTCCCGAAATTACTATAAATTTTTTTAAAAAAAAAACTACTTCGAAAAAAAACCTATTTTGGGGAAAACCAACTTTCCCCATTTTAAAACACCGGGACCCCCCCGACTTGTTTTTCTTAAGATTCAACGCTGATCACTAAAATGTACGGCGTTTTGGAAAATTCCTTGGTTTTAGTTACCCAATTGTTTCTTTGAAATTCGCCCTCGTATAGTTTGTTTCAGTGTATGCTTAAAATTTTTTTTCCCCAGAAACTTACCAAAGGGACCCATTTCACTCAAATTTAGGGAAACTAATTTTGGGCTCCGTTTCACAAAAATCATGTAACTGTTTTTAAAAAAAAACACTTTGAAAACACCGACCTAATTGTCTTGAAAGTTAACTTACTGACCGATTTTAAAAACCGGGTGTCATTCGAATGAGAGGCCGCCCCAAACCCAAAGACACTTAAAACATTACCCTGCGATTATTAGAACTCGAGTCATTGACTTTGGGATGATTTCTATGACAAATATCAAAAAAAACGATAAAAAAAAAAAATTTTTTTATAATCCTTTTTTTAAGCTTCGTCTTTTAAATGGGGAAAAGCAACGGGGAAATTTCTTTCCGTGTGTTTGGGTCATTTTTTTTTCTTTCCCCCAATTTTACCAAATTAGGTTTTTTTTGACAGAATTCAACGCTGATCACGAATATGTATGGGGCCTTTCAAAATTTCCCAAATTTGTTCAAAAGTTATTTAACTGTTTTTTGAAATTCACCTCCCCTGTTTCAAAGACATCCCACCCATTTTTTATTTTCCCCAGAAATTCAAAGTGACCCATTTCACTCGAAATTCGACCAGGGAACAAATCTGGTCTCCGTTTCACGAAATTACTATAACTTTTTTTTAAAAAAGAAACTACTTTTGAAAAACTGCCTATTTGGTTTTTAAAGCCAACTTTCACGATTTTAAAACACCCAATTTCACCCATCTTAGTTTTTTTTACAGAATTAAATTTATATAATATGTCCCCTTGTCGAAATTCCAATTGTTAAAATTATGCCAATTGTTTTTTGAAATTTCCCCATAGTTTGTTTGTGTATGCTTACGCAATTTTTTTTACCCTAGAACTTAAAAGGGGCCCAAATTTTACTAAAATTTGACAGGAATCTAACCCCGGTTCCTTTCACGAAACTTTAATTTTTTTAAAATAAACCTTTACCGACCAATTTCTTGAAAGTTAACTTACACCGATTTTTAAAAAAGGGTGTCATTCAATTGAGGCTTAAACCCAAAGACACTTAAAAATTACCTATTTTTAGAACTCGAGTATTGCACTTTGGAATGCATTTCAGAAAAAATCAGAAAAAAACCGATAAAAAAAATAAAAAATTTTTTTAGGTATAATCCTTTTTGAAGGTTCGTCTTTCAAATGGGCAATTGCAACGGAATTCTCTTTTCCGGGGTTTGGGTTTTTTTTTCTTCCCCCCATTACCAATTTGGGTTTTTTTGCACAAATTCAACGCTGATAACGTTTTATGGCGCTTGTCGAAATTCCAATTTGTTCAAAAGTTATGCCCAACTGTTTCTATGAAATTTATCCCCTTTAAAATTTTTAAAGACAAACCCACCACTATTTTTTTTTATTTTGAGAAACTTACCAAAGTGACCCATTTCACTCGAAATTCGACCAGGAAGTTAAATCTGGTCTCCCGTTTCACGAAATTACTATAACTTTTTAAAAATGAAACTACTTTTGAAAACTGACATATTTGGCTTGAAAGCCAACTTTCTGACTCTATTTTAAAACACCGCTACCCTCATCGATCTTAAGGTTTTTCTTGCACAGAATTCAACGCTGATCACTAATATGTACGGCGCTTGTCGAAATTCCAATTAGTTCAGAAGTTATGCCCAATGTTTCTTTTGAAATTCGTCCCCTCTGTATGTTTGTTTCCAATGTCATGCTTACAGCAATTTTTTTACCCCTAGAAACTTACCAAAGGGACCCATTTCACTCAAAATTTGACCAGGAATCTAATTCTGGTCTCCGTTTCACGAAACTCATGTAACTGTTTTTTAAAAATGAAACACTTTGAAAACACCGACCTAATTGTCTTGAAAGTTAACTTACTGACCGATTTTAAAAAACCGGGTGTCATTCGAATGAGATGCCGCCCCCAAACCCAAAGACACTTAAAACATTACCCCGCGATTATTAGAACTCGAGTCATTGCACTTTGGTAATGCATTTATGACAAATATCAGAAAACCGATAAAAAAAGTAAAAAAAATTTAATTACGGTATAATCCTTTTTGAAGCATCTGTTCAAATGGGCTGAATTGCAACGGAATTCCGTGTTTGGGCTTCTTCTTGTCTTCCTCCAATTCTACCAAATTTAGGTTTTCTTTGAACAGAATTCAAATGCTGATCACGAATATGTATGGCGCTCTTCGAAATTCCAATTAGTTCAAAAAGTTGGCGCCCAACTGTTTCTATGAAATTCATCCCCTCTGTTTGAAAGACATGCCCACCACTATTTTTTTTTTATTTTCCGAGAAACTTACCAAAGTGACCCATTTCACTCGAAATTCGACCAGGAATCTAAATCTGGTCTCCGTTTCACGAAATTACTATAACTTTTTCTTAAAAAGGAAACTAATTCTTGAAAAAACTGACCTATTTGGCTTGAAAGCCAACTTCTGACCACCGATTTTAAAACACCGGCCAATTCTCATCGATCTTAGTTTTCTTGCACAGAATTCGCCAACGCTGATCACTAATATGTACGGCGCTTGTCGAAATCTTTTTGGGCAATTAGTTCGTAGTTATGCCCAATTGTTTCTTTTGAAATTCGTCCTCTGTATAGTTTGTTTCAGTGTCATGCTTACAGCAATTTTTTTTTTTTTTTTTTACCCCAGAAACTTACGAAAGGACCCATTTCACTCAAAATTTGACCAGAATCTAATTCTGGTCTCCCGTTTCACGAAACTCATGTAACTGTTTTTTAAAAATGAAACACTTTGAAAAAACACCGACCTAATTGTCTTGAAAGTTAACTTACTGACCGATTTTAAAAAACCCGGGTGTCATTCGAACGAGAGGCCGCCCCAAAACCCAAAGACACTTAAACATTACCTGCGCGATTATTAGAACTCGAGTCATTGCACATTGTTATGCATTTCTACATACATCAGAAAACCATAAAAAAGTAAAAAAATTTAATTACGGTATAACTCTTCTTTTTGGAAGCGTTCTGTCTTTCAAATGGGCTTAATTGCAACGGAATTTCTTTTCCGTGTGTTTAATATTTGTCTTCCAATTCTACCTTCAAACTTAGGGTTTTTGCACAGAATCCAACGCTGATCACGAATATGTATAGCGCTTGTCGAAATTCCAATTAGTTCAAAAGTTATGCCCAACTGTTTCTATGAAATTCATCCCCTCTTCCAATAGTCTTTTTCAAAGACATGCCCACCACTATTTTTTTTATTTTCCCGAGAAACTTACCAAAGTGACCCATTTCACTCGAAATTCGACCAGGAATCTAAATCTGGTCTCCGTTTCACGAAATTACTATAACTTCTTTTTAAAAATGAAACTACTTTGAAAAACTGACCTATTTGGCTTGAAAGCCAACTTTCTAACCGATTTTAAAACACCGGCCAATTCTCATCGATCTTAGTTTTCTTGCACAGAATTCAACGCTGATCACTAATATGTACGGCGCTTGTCGAAATCTACTACTAGTTCAGAAGTTATGCCCACTGTTTCTTTGAAATTCGTCCCTCTGTATAGTTTGTTTCAGTGTCATGCTTACAGCAATCTTTTTACCCTAGAAATCTCTACGAAAGGGACCCATTTACTCAAAAATTTGACCAGGAATCTAATTCTGGTCTCCGTTTTCACGAAACTCATGTAACCGTTTTTAAAAATGAACACTTTTGAAAACACCGACCCAATTTTCTTTGAAAGTTAACTTTACTGACTGAATAATTTAAAACCGGGTGTCATTCGAATGAGATGCCGCCCTCAAACCTGTGACACCTTTAAAACATTACCCCTGCGATTATTAGAACTCGAGTCATTGCACTTTGTAATGCATTTCTATGACAAATATCAGAAAAACACCGATAAAAAGTAAAAAAATTAATTAAGTGGTATATAATCCTTTTGAAGCGTTCGTCTTCTCAAAATGGGCTGAATTGCAACGGAATTCTTTCCGTGTTTGGGCCATTTTGTCTTCCAATTTTTACCAAATTTAGGTTTCGTACAGAATTCAACGCTGATCACGAATATGTATGGCGCTTGTCGAAATTCCACTAGTTCAAAAGTTATGCCCAACTGTTTCCATGAAATTCATCCCCTCTTTCAATAGTCTGTTTCAAAGACATGCCCACCACTATTTTTTTTTATTTTCCCGAGAAACTTACCTCTCAAAGTGACCCATTTCACTCGAAATTCGACCAGAATCTAAATTCGGTCTCCGTTTCCACGAAATTACTATATAACTTTTTTTTTTAAAATGAAACTACTTCTTGAAAACTGACATATTTGGCTTGAAAGCCAACTTTCTGACCGATTTTAAAACACCGGCCAATTCTCATCGATCTTAGTTTTTCTTGCACAGAATTCAACGCTGATCACTAATATGTACGGCGCTTGTCGAAATTCCAATTAGTTCAGAAGTTATGCCCAATTGTTTCTTTGAAATTCGTCCCTCTGTATAGTTTGTTTCAATGTCATGCTTACAGCAATTTTTTTACCCTAGAAACTTACCACAAAGGACCCATTTCACTCAAAATTTGACCAGGAATCTTCCTGGTCTCCGTTTCACGAAACTCATGTAACTGTTTTTTAAAAATGAAACACTTTGAAAACACCGACCTAATTGTCTTGAAAGTTAACTTACTGACCGATTTTAAAAAACCGGGTGTCATTCGAATGAGATGCCGCCCCAAACCCAAAGACACTTAAAACATTACCCCAAGTGATTATTAGAACTCGAGTCATTGCACTTTTGGTACGCATTTCTATGACAAATATCAGAAAAACCGATAAAAAGTAAAAAATTTTATTACGGTATAACTTTTGAAGCATCCGTCTTTCAAATGGGCTGAATTGCAACGGAATTCCCTTTTCCGTGTGTTTGGGTCATTTTTTTGTCTTCCTCCAATTCTTACCAAATTTAGGTTTTGAACAGACCAACGCTGATCACGAATATGTATGGCGCTCTTCGAAATTCCACTAGTTCAAAAAAAGTGCCCAACTGTTTCTATGGAAATTCATCCCCTCTGTTTGAAAGACATGCCCACCACTATTTTTTTATTTTCCCGAGAAATCCTACCAAAGTGACCCATTCTCACCTCGAAATCTCGACCAGAATCTAAATCTGGTCTCCGTTTCACGAAATTACTATAACTTTTCTTTAAAAGGAAACTAATTTTGAAAACTGACCATTTGGTTTAAAAGCCAACTTTCTGACCGATTTTAAAACACCGGCCACAATTCTCTCATCGATCTTAGTTTTCTTTTGCACAGAATTCAACGCTGATCACTAATATGTACGGCGCTTGTCGAAATTCCACTAGTTCAGAAGTTATGCTCCAATTGTTTCTTTTGAAATTCGTCCCTCTGTATAGTTTGTTTCAGTGTCATGCTTACAGCAATTTTTTTTTTTACCCTAGAAACTTACGAAAGGGACCCATTTCACTCAAAATTTGACCAGGAATCTAATTCTGGTCTCCGTTTCACGAAACTCATGTAACTGTTTTTTTAAAAATGAAACACTTTGAAAACACCGACCTAATTGTCTTGAAAGTTAACTTACTGACCGATTTTAAAACCGGGTGTCATTCGAATGAGAGGCCGCCCCAAACCCAAAGACACTTAAAACATTACCCTGCGATTATTAGGAACTCCTCTCGAGTCATTGCACATTGGTTAAGTGCATTTCTATGACAAATATCAGAAAACCGATAAAAAAAGTAAAACAAAATTTACTCATGGTATAATCCTCTTGAAGCGTTCGTCTTTCAAAATGGGCTTAATTCTGTAACGGAATTCCCTTTCTTTTCCGTGTGTTTGGGTCATTTTTGTCTCTCCTCCACTCCTTACCAAACTTAGGTTTTCTTGCACAGAATCCAACGCTGATCACGAATATGTATAGCGCTTGTCGAAATTCCAATTAGTTCAAAAGTTATGCCCAACTGTTTCATGAAATTCATCCCCTCTTTCAATAGTCTGTTTCCAAAGACATGCCCACCACTATTTTTATTTTCCGAGAAACTTACCAAAGTGACCCATTTCACTGAAATTCGACCAGGAATCTAAATTCAATCTCCGTTTCACGAAATTACTATAACTCTTTTTAAAATTTGTAGAAACTACTTCTTGAAAAAACTGACCTATTTGACTTGAAAGCCAACTTTCCGACCGATTTTAAAACACCGGCCACTCTCACCGATCTTAGTTTTTTCTTTGCACAGAATTCAACGCTGATCACTAATATGTACAGCGCTTGTCGAAATTGCAATTAGTTCAGAAGTTATGCCCACTGTTTCTTTTGAAATTCGTCCCCTCTGTATAGTTTGTTTTGTCATGCTTACAGCAATTTTTTTACCCTAGAAACTTACCAAAGGGACCCATTTCACTCAAAATTTGACCAGGAATCTAATTTGGTCTCCGTTTCAATAAAACCTCATGTAACTGTTTTTTAAAAATGAAACACTTTAAAACACCGACCTAATTGTCTTGAAAGTTAACTTACTGACCGATTTTAAAAAACCGGGTGTCATTCGAATGAGATGCCGCCCCCAAAACCCAAAGACACTCCTAAAACATTACCCCCGCGATTATTAGAACTCTCGAGTCATTGCACTTTGGTAGCATTTCTATGACAAATATCAGAAAAAACCGATAAAAAGTAAAAAATTTAATTACGGTATAATCCTTTTGGCTACCTGTCTTTCAAATGGGCTGAATTGCAACGGAATTTTCTTTTCCCGTGTGTTTGGGTCATTTTTTGTCTTCCTCCACTCTACCAAATTTAGGTTTTCTTGCACAGAATTCAACGCTGATCACGAATATGTATGGCGCTTGTCGAAATTCCAATTAGTTCAAAAGTTATGCCCGCAACCGTTTCTATGAAATTCTCATCCCCTCTGTTTGAAAGAGACATGCCCACCACTATTTTTTTTGTATTTTCCTTTCCCGAGAAACTTACCTTTCAAAGTGACCCATTTCACTCGAAATTCGACCAGGAATCTAAATCTGGTCTCCGTTTCAATGAAATTACTATAACTTTTTAAAAATGAAACTACTTCTCTTGAAAACCGACATATTTGGCTTGAAAGCCAACTTTCTGACCGATTTTAAAACACCGGCCAATTCTCATCGATCTTAGTTTTTCTTGCACAGAATTCAACGCTGATCACTAATATGTACGGCGCTTGTCGAAATTCCAATTAGTTCAGAAGTTATGCCCAATTGTTTCTTTGAAATTCGTCCCCTCTGTATAGTTTGTTTCAGTGTCATGCTTACAGCAATTTTTTTTTTTTTACCCTAGAAACTTACGAAAGGGACCCATTTCACTCAAAATTTGACCAGGAATCTAATTCTGGTCTCCGTTTCACGAAACTCATGTAACTGTTTTCTTTTTAAAATGAAACACTTTGAAAACACCGACCTAATTTTCTTGAGTTAACTTACTGACCGATTTTAAAAACCTGGTGTCATTCGAATGAGATGCCGCCCCCAAACCCAAAGATTACTTAAAACATTACTCCCGCGATTATTAGAACTCGAGTCATTGCACTTTTGCAATGCATTTCTATGATGTTACTTCAGAAAAACCGATAAAAAGTAAAAAAAAAATTAATTACGGTATAATCCTCTTTTTTGTGCTGTTCGTCTTTCAAATGGGCGTGTAATTGCAACGGGGAATTCTCTTTTCCGTGTGTTTGGGTCATTTTTTGGTCTTCCTCCAATTCTTACCAAACTTAGGTTTTCTTGCACAGAATTCAACCCTGATCACGAATATGTATGGCGCTTGTCGAAATTCCAATTAGTTCAAAAGTTATTCCCAACTGTTTCTATGAAATTCATCCCCTCTTTTCAATAGTCTGTTTCACATGCCCACCACTATTTTTTATTTTCCCGAGAAACTTACCAAAGTGACCCATTTCCCACCGAAATTCAACCAGAATCTAAATCTGGTCTCCGTTTCACGAAATTACTATAACTTTTTTTAAAATGAAACTACTTGAAAAAACTGACCTATTTGGCTTGGAGCCAATCCTTCTGACTGATTTTACAACACCGGCCAATTCCGCCCGAACGGCTTCTTTCTTGCACAGAATTCAACGCTGATCACTAATATGTACGGCGCTTGTCGAAATTCCAATTAGGTTCGTAGTTGCTTCCAATTGTTTCTTTGAAATTCGTCCCCTCTATATATAGTTTGTTTCTTTGTGTCATGCTTACAGCAATTTTGTTTTTTACCCTAGAAACTTACCAAAGGACCTTATTTCACTCAAAATTTGACCAGGAATCTAATTTGGTCTCCGTTTCACGAAACTAATGTAACTGTTTTTAAAAAATGAAACACTTTGAAAACACTCTAATCTAATTGTCTTGAGAAAGTTAACTACTGACCGATTTTAAAACCCGGTGTCATTCGAATGAGAGGCCGCCCTCAAACCCAAAGACACTTAAAACATTACCCCAAGTGATTATTAGAACCTGAGTCATTGCACATTGATTATGCATTTCTGGCGACAAATATCAGAAAAAACGATAAAAAAGTAAAAATTTTTAATTACGGTATAATCCTTTTGAGCGCTCGCCTTCAAATGGGCTTAATTGCAACGGAATTCCCTTCTTTTCCGTGTGTTTGGGTCATTTTTTGTCTTCCTCCAATTTTACCAAACTTAGGTTTTCGTAATAGAATCCAACGCTGATCACGAAATATGTATAGCGCTTGTCGAAATTCCACTAGTTCAAAAGTTATGCCTAACTGTTTCTATGAAATTCATCCCTCTTCCAATAGTCTTTTCAAAACATGCCCACCACTTTTTTTTATTTTCCGAGAAACTTAAAAAAGTACCCCTTTCACTCGAAATTGACCAGAAAACTAAATCTGGTTCCGTTTCACGAAATACATTTTTTTTAAAAATGAAACTACTTAAAAAAGACCATTTTGGGTTGAAAGCCCAAATTCCGACCGATTTTTTAAAAACCCCGGGCCCAAATTTCACCCATCTTAGTTTTTTTTTTTGCACAGAATTCAACGCTATCCTAAAAATGACAGTTTTCGAAATTCCAATTTGTTCAGAATTTCCCAATTTTTTCTTTTAAATTCGTCCCTCTGTATAAAATTTTTTTTGGTCATGCTACGCAAACCCTAGCTTACCAAAGGGGCCCATTTCACCCAAAAATTTTACCAGGGAAATTAACTGGTTCCGTTTAAATCATGTAACTGTTTTAAAAAAGAAAAACTTTGAAAAAACCGACCTAATTTTTTTGAAAAACTTACTGACCGATTTTAAAAACCGGGTGTCATTCGAATGAGCCCCCCCAAACCCAAAGACACTTAAAACATTACCCCCCGATTAAGAACTCGAGTGACGGGAAAGCATTTCTATGACAAATACGAAAAAAACCCATAAAAAAAGTAAAAAAAATTTAAATTTCGGTATAAACCTTTTTGAAGGCGTCTTTCAAATGGGCTTAATTGAAATTTTCTTTTTCCGTGTGTTTGGGGGATTTTTTTGGTTTTCCCCCATCTTTAAAAATTAGGTTTTCGCACAGAATTCAACCCCGATC
>BMAV01020853.1:0-14765 GCA_019973955.1 Trichonephila inaurata madagascariensis
TCTGGTCTCCGTTTCCGAAACTCATGTAACTGTTTTAAAAAAGAAACACTTTCAAAAAAAACCGACCTAATTGGCTTAAAAATTAACTTACTGACCGATTTTTAAAAAAACCGGGGGTCATTCAATGAAAGGGCCCCCCCCAAAACCCCAAAAACCTAAAAAAACCCTGCGATTATTAGAACTCGAGTTATTGCCTTTGGTAATGCATTTCTATGACAAATATCAGGGGAAAAAACCGATAAAAAGTAAAATTTTAATTTGGTATAATCCTTTTTTAAGCGTTCGTCTTTCAAATGGGCTTTAAATTTCACGGTTTTTCTTTTCCGTGCGTTTTTTTTCATTTTTGTCTTCCTCAATTTTACCAAACTTAGTGTTTTTGCGCAGAATTCAAAGCGATCACGAATATGTACGGGGCTTGTCGAAATTCAAATTTTTTCAAAGTTATGCCCAACTGTTTCTTTGAAATTCATCCCCTTTCAATAGTCTGTTTCAAAAAACATGCCCACCACTATTTTTTATTTTACCCGAAAAATTACCAAAGTGACCCATTTCCTCGAAATTTGACCAGGGAATCAAATCTTCTCCCGTTTCAGAAATTATATAACTTTTTTAAAATAAACACCTTCTTGAAAAAACGACCTATTTTTCTTGAAAGCCAACCCGACCGATTTTAAAACACCGGCTAATTCTCACCGAACTTAGTTTTCTTGCACAGAATTCAACGCTGATCACGAATATGTACGGCGCTTGTCGAAATTGCAACAAGTTCAGAAGTTTGCCCGATTGTTTTTGAAATTCGTCCCCTCTGTATTGTTTTTTTAGTGTCGCCCACACAATTTTGTTTTTTACCCCAGTAACTTCCCAAAGTGACCCATTTCAATCAAAATTTGACCAGGAATCTAATTCTGGTCTCCGTTTCCGAAACTCATGTAACTTTTTTAAAAAAGAAACACTTTGAAAAACCGACCTAATTTGGGTTAAAAATTGACTTACTGACCGATTTTAAAAAAACCCGGGGATTGAAAAGAGAGGCCGCCCCCAAACCCCCAAACACTTAAAACATTGCCCGCGATTATTAGAACCGAGATATTGCACTTTGGTAATGCATTTTTTATGACAAATATCAGAAAACACCGATAAAAAAAATTTAAAAAATTTTAATTGCGGTATAATCCTTTTTTAACGTTCGTCTTTCAAATGGGCTTAATTAAACGGATTTTTCTTTTTCCCTGCGTTTTGTCATTTTTTTCTTCCCAATTCTTTCCAAACTTAGTTTTTCTTGCGCAAATTCAACGCTGATCACGAATATGTACGGCGCTTGTCGAAATTCAAATTAGTTCAAAAATTATGCCAACTGTTTCTTTGAAATTCATCCCTCTTTTTAATTGTCTGTTTCAAAAAACATGCCCAGCACTATTTTTATTTTTCCCCAGAAACTTACAAAAATGACCCATTTCACTCGAAATTTGACCAGGAATCTAAATCTGGTCTCCGTTTCACGAAATTACTGTAACTTTTTAAAATGAAACACCTTCTTGAAAAAACCGGGCCTATTTGGCTTGAAAGCCAACTTATCGACCGATTTTAAACACTGAATAATTCTCACCGAACTTAGTTTTTCTTGCGCAGAATTCCCAAAGCTGATCACGAATATGTACGGCGCCTGTCGAAATTCAAATTAGTTTTAAAAGTTATGCCCCAAATGTTTCTTTGAAATTTATCCCTCTTTCAATAGTCTGTTTCCAAAGACATGCCCACCACTATTTTTTTATTTTTCCCGAGAAACTTACCAAGTGACCCATTTCATTTTGGAATTTGACCAGGAATCTAAATCTGGTCTCCGTATCACGAAATTACTATAACCTTTTTTTAAAAATGTAACACCTTCTTGAAAAAACCGACCTATTTGGCTTGAAAGCCAACTTACCGACCGATTTTAAAACTCCGGCTAATTCTCACCGAACTTAGTTTTTCTTGCACAGAATTCAACGCTGATCACGAATATGTACGGCGCTTGTCGAAATTCTAATTATTTCAGAAGTTATGCCCAATTGTTTTTGAAATTTGTCCCTCTGTATAGTTTGTTTCAGTGTCATGCCCACAGCAATTTTTTTTTTTTTACCCCAGAAACTTCCCAAAGTGACCCATTTCAATCAAAATTTGACCAGGAATCTAATTCTGGTCTCCGTTTCACGAAACTCATGTAACTCTTTTTAAAAAAGAAAAACTTTCAAAAACCGACCTAAATTTGGGTTAAAGTTAACTTACTGACCGATTTTAAAAACCGGGTGTCATTCGAATAGAGGCCGCCCCCAAACCCAAAGACACTTAAAACATTGCCCTGCGATTATTAGAACTCGAGATATTGCACTTTGGTAATGCATTTCTATGACAAATATCAGAAAAACACCGATAAAAAAATTAAAAAAATTTTAAATTTGGGGATAATCCTTTTTGAAGCGTTCGTCTTTCAAATGGGCTTAATTCAACGGATTTCTTTTTTCCGTGCGTTTTGTCATTTTTTGTCTTCTCCAACTTACCAAACTTAGTTTTTCTTGCGCAGAATTCAACGCTGATCACGAATATGTACGGCGCTTGTCGAAATTCAAATTAGTTCAAAAGTTATGCCCAACTGTTTCTTTGAAATTCATCCCCTCTTTAATTGTCTGTTTCAAAGACATGCCCACCACTATTTTTTTTTTTTTCCCCAGAAACTTACCAAAGTGACCCATTTCACTCGGGAATTTGACCAGGAATCTAAATCTGGTCTCCGTTTCACGAAATTACTGTAACTTTTTTTAAAATGAAACACCTTCTTGAAAAATCCGACCTATTTGGCTTGAAAGCCAACTTATCGACCGATTTTAAACACTGAATAATTCTCACCGAACTTAGTTTTTCTTGCGCAGAATTCAACGCTGATCACGAATATGTACGGCGCCTGTCGAAATTCAAATTAGTTCAAAAGTTATGCCCAACTGTTTCTTTGAAATTTATCCCCTCTTTCAATAGTCTGTTTCAAAGACATGCCCACCACTATTTTTTTTATTTTTCCCGAGAAACTTACCAAAGTGACCCATTTCACTCGAAATTTGACCAGGAATCTAAATCTGGTCTCCGTATCACGAAATTACTATAACCTTTTTTTAAAAATGTAACACCTTCTTGAAAAAACCGACCTATTTGGCTTGAAAGCCAACTTACCGACAGATTTTAAAACTCCGGCTAATTCTCACCGAACTTAGTTTTTCTTGCACAGAATTCAACGCTGATCACGAATATGTACAGCGCTTGTCGAAATTCTAATTAGTTCAGAAGTTATGCCCAATTGTTTCTTTGAAATTCGTCCCCTCTGTATAGTTTGTTTCAGTGTCATGCCCACAGCAATTTTTTTTTACCCTAGAAACTTCCCAAAGTGACCCATTTCAATCAAAATTTGACCAGGAATCTAATTCTGGTCTCCGTTTCATGAAACTCATGTAACTCTTTTTAAAAATGAAAAACTTTCAAAAAAACCCACCTAATTTTTAAAAGTTAACTTACTGACCGATTTTAAAAACCGGGTGTCATTCGAATGAGAGGCCGCCCCAAACCCAAAAAACACTAAAACATTACCCTGCGATTATTAGAACTCGAGTTATTGCACTTTGGTAATGCATTTCTATGACAAATATCAGGAAAACACCGATAAAAAGTAAAAATTTAATTGCGGTATAATCCTTTATGAAGCGTTCGTCTTTCAAATGGGCTTAATGAACGGATTTCTCTTTTCCGGCGTTTTTTTGTCATTTTTGTCTTCCTCCCAAATTTTTACCAAACCTTTGTTTTCTTGCGCAGAATTCAACGCTGATCACGGGGTATGTACGGCGCTTGTCGAAATTCAAATTTGTTCAAAAAATTATGCCCAACTGTTTCTTTGAAATTCATCCCTCCCTTTTAATTGGTTTTGTTTCAATGGCCCTGCCCGGGAAATATTTTTTTTTTTTTCCCGGGAAAATTACCAAAGTGATCCATTTCACCCCGAAATTTGACCAGGAATCTAAAAACTGGTCTCCGTTTTTGAAATTCTGTAACCTTTTTTTTTTTAAAAGAAAACCTTCTTGAAAAATCCGACCTATTTTTGGGTTGAAAGCCAACTTTCCGACCGATTTTTTAAAAACCCGACTAATTTCCCCACCGGGAACCAATTTTTGCGCAGAATTCAACGCTGGAAAACCCAATATTTTACGGCGCCGTCGAAATTCAAATTAAATTCGGGTTTTGCTTAACCGTTTCTTTTTAAATTCATCCCTCTTTTTAATAGTCTGTTTCAAAGACATGCCCCCCCACTATTTTTTTATTTTACCGAAAACCAAAAATGACCCATTTCACTCAAATTTTACCAGGGAAACTAAAACTTCTCTCCGTTTCACGAAATTAGTATAACTTTTTTTAAAAAAGAAACACCTTCTTGAAAAAAACCCACCTATTTTTTTTTTGAAAGCCAACTTACCAAAACCCATTTTAAAAAAACCGGCTAACCCCACCGAACTTAGTTTTTTTTGCACAGAATTCAACGCTGATCACGAATATGTACGGCGCTTGTCGAAATTCCAACTAGTTCGAAGTTATGCCCAATTGTTTCTTTGAAATTCGTCCCCCCTGTATAGTTTGTTTCAGTGTCATGCCCACAGCAATTTTTTTTTTTTACCCTAGAAACTTCCCAAAGTGACCCATTTCAATCAAAATTTGACCAGGAATCTAATTCTGGTCTCCTTTCCACGAAACTCATGTAACTGTTTTAAAAATGAAACACTTTCAAAAAAACCCACCCCAATTGGCTTAAAAGTTAACTTACTGACCGATTTTAAAAACCGGGTGTCATTCGAATGAGAGGCCGCCCCAAACCCAAACACTAAAAACATTACCTGCGATTATTAGAACTGAGTTATTGCATTTTGGTAATGCTTTTTATGACAAATATCAGAAAAACACCGAAAAAAAAAGTAAAAATTTTTTAATTGCGTTATAATCCTTTTGAAGGTTCGTCTTTCAAATGGGCAAAATTCAACGGATTTCTTTTTTCCGTGTTTTTTTGTCTTTTTTGTTTTCCCCCAAAATTCTCCTAAACTTAGGTTTTTTTGGGAGAATTCAACGCTGATCCCGGGGAAATTATGGCGCTTGTCGAAATTCCAAAATTTGTTTAAAAGTTATCCCAACTGTTTTTTTTGAAATTATCCCTTTTCAATAGCCTGTTTCAAAGAAAAATGCCCACCACTATTTTTTTTATTTTAAAACCAGAAACTTACCAAAGTGACCCATTTCACCTTTGGAAATTTTAAGGAATCTAAATCTGGTCTCCCACGGAAAATTTCTATAACTTTTTTAAATGGGAAAAACCCCTTAAAAAAACAAAACCCATTTCTTGAAAGCCAACTTTACCGACCGATTTTAAAAAAACCCGGGCCCAAATTTTTACCGAACTTTCGTTTTTCTTGCAACAGAATTAACGCTGATCCCCGAATATGTACTGCGCTTGTCGGGGAAAATTCCCCCTTAGTTCAGAAGTTATGCCCAAATTTTTTCTTTTTAAATTCGTCCCCTCTGTATAGTTTGTTTCCCGTGTCATGCCCACAGCAATTTTTTTTTTTTGAAACTTCCCAAAATGACCCATTTCAATCAAAAAATTTTACCAGGAATCTAATTCTGGTCTCCGTTCAGTTTTATAACTTTTTTAAAATGAAACACCTTCTTGAAATAACCACCTATTTGGCGGGAAACCAACTTACCGACCGATTTTAAAAATCCGGCTAATTCTCACCGAACTTGGGTTTTTTTGCACAGAAAAATTTAACGCTGATCACAATATGTTTTCGGCGCTGGTTGAAATTCCAATTTGTTCAGAAGTTATACCCAATTTTTTCTTTAAAATTCGTCCCCTCTGTATAGTTTGTTTTTAGTGTCATGCCCACAACAATTTTGTTTTTTTTCCCTAGAAACTTCCCAAAGTGACCCATTTCAATCAAAATTTGACCAGAAAATTTCTGGTCTCCCTTTCCGAAACTTTATGTAACTTTTTTTTTAAAAAAAAGAAACACTTTTTAAAAAAACCCACCTAATTGGCTTAAAAATTAACTTACTGACCCATTTTAAAAAAAAAAGGGGGCATTCAAGGGGCCGCCCCCCAAAACCCAAAAAACACCAAAACAATACCTTGCGATTATTAGAACTCGAGATATTGCACTTTGGTAATTTCATTTCTATGACAAAAAAATCGAAAAACACCGATAAAAATTAAAAATTTTAATTGCGGTATAAAACCTTTTTGGAACGTTCGTCTTTTCAAAAAGGGGAAATTGCAACGGTTTCTCTTTTTCCCTGTGTTTTTTTCATTTTTTTTCTTCCCCAATTCCCAAACTTTTGGTTTTTTGCGCAGAATTCCCCGCTGATCATGAATATGTATGGCGCTTGTCGAAATTCCAATTTGTTCAAAAATTTCTTAACTGTTTTTTTAAATTCATCCCCCCTTTTTAATAGGGCTGTTTTTAAAGACAATGCCCCACCACTATTTTTTTTTTTTTGGGAAACTTCAAAAGTTACCCATTTCACTCGAAATTTGACCAGGAATCTAAATCTTTCTCCCCTTTTCACGAAATTAGTATAACTTTTTTTTAAAAAGAAACACCTTCTTTAAAAAAACCCACCTTTTTTTTTCTTGAAAACCAATTTCCCACCGATTTTTAAAAAAACCGGCTAATTCCCCACCGAACTTAGTTTTTCTTGCACAGAATTCAACGCTGATCACGAAATATTTACGGCTTTGTCGAAATTGCAAATAGTTCAGAAGTTATGCCCAATTGTTTTTGAAATTCGTCCCCCTGTATAATTTGTTTCCCGTGTCATGCCCACAGCAATTTTGTTTTTTTCCCCAGTAACTTCCCAAAGTGACCCATTTCAATCAAAAATTTTACCAGGAAACTAATTTGGTCTCCGTTTCCGAAACTCATGAACTCTTTTTTAAAAAAGAAACCTTTGAAAAAACCCACCTAATTGGTTAAAAGTTGACTTACTGACCGATTTTAAAAAACCCGGTGTCATTCGAACGAGAGGCCGCCCCCAAACACAAAAAACATTAAAACATTGCCTGCGATTATTAGAACTCGAGATTTGCACTTTGGTAATGCATTTCTAGACAAAAATCAGAAAAAAGAAAAAATTAAAAACTTTTAATTGCGGTATAATCCTTTTTGAAGGTTTGTCTTTAAAAAGGGCTTTAAATTTCAACGGTTTTTCTTTTCCGTGCGTTTTTTTTCATTTTGTCTTCCTCAATTTTACCCCAAAATTGTTTTCTTGCGCAGAATTCAACGCTGATCACGAATTGTAGGCGCCTGTCAAATTCAAATTAGTTCAAAGTTATGCCCAACTGTTTCTTTGAAATTTATCCCATTTTCAAAAGTCTGTTTCAAAAAACTTGGCCACCACTATTTTTTTTTTTTCCCGGGAAAATTACCAAAAATGACCCTTTTACTCGAAATTTGACCAGGGAATCAAATCCTGGGTTTCCGTTTTTCCAAAAAAAATTTTAAAAAACCATTTTTTAAAAAAACTTTCCCACCAAAAAGGTTTTTCACCGAACTTAGTTTTTTGCCAGAATTCAACGCTGATCACGAATATGTACGGCGCTTGTCGTTCCCAATTTGTTCAAAATTATGCCCAATTGTTTCTTTTTAAATTGCCCCCCTGTATAGTTTGTTTCAGTGTTCCCCCCAAAATTTTTTTTTTTTTTCCTAGAAACTTCCCAAAGTACCCCTTTCAATCCCAAAATTTTAAGGGAAACTAATTCTGGTCTCCGTTTCCGAAAAATCATGTAACTTTTTTTAAAAAAGAAACACTTTCAAAAAACCGACCTAATTGGCTTAAAAGTTAACTTACTGACCGATTTTAAAAACCGGGTGTCATTTGAGATGAAGGCCGCCCCAAACCCAGAGACACTAAAACATTACCCTGCGATTATTAGAACTCGAGTTATTGCACTTTGGTAATGCATTTCTATGACAAATATCAGAAAAACACCGATAAAAAAAGTAAAAAAATTTAATTGCGTTATAATCCTTTTTGAAGCGTTCGTCTTTCAAATGGGCTAAATTGCAACGGATTTCTCTTTTCCGTGTGTTTTTGTCATTTTTTTGTCTTCCCCCAATTCTCACTAAACTTAGGTTTTCTTGCGCAGAATTCAACTCTGATCATGAATATGTATGGCGCTTGTCGAAATTCCAATTAGTTTAAAAGTTATGCCCAACTGTTTCTTTGAAATTCATCCCCTCTTTCAATAGCCTGTTTCAAAGACATGCCCACCACTATTTTTTATTTTACCCGAGAAACTTACCAAAGTGACCCATTTCACTCGAAATTTGACCAGGAATCTAAATCTGGTCTCCGTTTCACGAAATTACTATAACTTTTTTTTAAAATGAAACACCTTCTTAAAATAACCGACCTATTTGGCTTGAAAGCCAACTTACCGACCGATTTTAAAACACCGGCCAATTCTCACCGAACTTCGTTTGTCTTGCACAGAATTCAACGCTGATCACGAATATGTACTGCGCTTGTCGAAATTCCCATTAGTTCAGAAGTTATGCCCAATTGTTTCTTTGAAATTCGTCCCCTCTGTATAGTTTGTTTCAGTGTCATGCCCACAGCAATTTTTTTTTTTTTACCCTAGAAACTTCCCAAAGTGACCCATTTCAATCAAAATTTGACCAGGAATCTAATTCTGGTCTCCGTTTCACGAAATTACTATAACTTTTTTTAAAATGAAACACCTTCTTGAAATAACCGACCTATTTGGCTTGAAAGCCAACTTACCGACCGATTTTAAAACTCCGGCTAATTCTCACCGAACTTAGTTTTTCTTGCACAGAATTCAACGCTGATCACGAATATGTACGGCGCTGGTTGAAATTCCAATTAGTTCAGAAGTTATACCCAATTGTTTCTTTAAAATTCGTCCCCTCTGTATAGTTTGTTTCAGTGTCATGCCCACAGCAATTTTGTTTTTTTTTACCCTAGAAACTTCCCAAAGTGACCCATTTTCAATCAAAATTTGACCAGGGAAACTAATTCTGGTCTCCGTTCCTGAAACTCATGTAACTGTTTTTAAAAATGAAACACTTTGAAAAACCGACCTAATTGGCTTAAAAATTAACTTACTGACCGATTTTAAAAAACCGGGTGTCATTCGAATGAGAGGCCGCCCCCAAACCCAAACACACTTAAAACAATACCTTGCGATTATTAGAACTCGAGATATTGCACTTTGGTAATGCATTTCTATGACAAATATCAGAAAAACACCGATAAAAAAATTAAAAATTTTAATTGCGGTATAATCCTTTTTGAAGCGTTCGTCTTTCAAATGGGCTAAATTGCAACGGATTTCTCTTTTCCGTGTGTTTTTGTCATTTTTTTGTCTTCCCCCAATTCTCACCAAACTTAGGTTTTCTTGCGCAGAATTCAACGCTGATCATGAATATGTATGGCGCTTGTCGAAATTCCAATTAGTTCAAAAGTTATGCCCAACTGTTTCTTTGAAATTCATCCCCTCTTTCAATAGGCTGTTTCAAAGACATGCCCACCATATTTTTTTTTTTTTCCCCGAAAACTTACCAAAGTGACCCATTTCACTCGAAATTTGACCAGGAATCTAAATCTGGTCTCCGTTTCACGAAATTACTATAACTTTTTTTTAAAATGAAACACCTTCTTGAAATAACCGACCTATTTGGCTTGAAAGCCAACTTACCGACCGAATTTAAAATACCTGCCAATTCTCACCGAACTTAGTTTTTCTTGCACAGAATTCAACGCTGATCACAAATTTGTACGGCGCTTGTCGAAATTCTCATTAGTTCAGAAGTTATGCCCAATTGTTTCTTTGAAATTCGTCCCCTCTGTATAGTTTGTTTCAGTGTCATGCCCACAGCAATTTTTTTACCCTAGAAACTTCCCAAAGTGACCCATTTCAATCAAAATTTGACCAGGAATCTAATTCTGGTCTCCGTTCCTGAAACTCATGTAACTGTTTTTAAAAAATGAAACATTTTCAAAAACCGACCTAGTATGGCTTAAGAGAGGGGTCTCAGGGGTGTTAATCTCGGATTTTTTCAAATTTTTCGAAAAAATATATGTTGTTCACCTCATTTTCTTTTGAGCATTTTGACTTAACCACGTGATAGTACTACAAAACTTCGAGAGTTATTCAAAAATTCCAAACAACACTTTAATAACAGAGTATTTAAATGGACACATGTCACGCCCACTTATTCTTAATTTCCACATACGTTTCATTTTCTGTTTTTTAAAGCCTCATGAAATATTTTAAAACACTTGGGTGAATGAGAAGGAAAGCTTGCAACTCAACACATTCTTTTCTAATGTGTTTTTCATTCTGTTTGGTAATGCTAGCACGTTGTTTAAATCGTTTTCAAAATTTAAAGCATTATTTATCTCTAAATTTGAAATGGAAATATACATCGCAGACCTTCAGGTAAACGTCCTAAGAAAAAAGATTTAGGGAACCAATTCATGAAGGTATGTCCTCATACATGTTGCAGAAAAGGAGAGATACAAAGTATGTGCTTCAGTAATAAAATCAGAAATTTCAGACTTCATTAACGTCAAATCTTGTTAGGTAGAGGTAAGAAGAAAATTTCAAAAGGATATCGTATTTTTGATTTTATTTCAACCTTTAGCTCTATTTTTGTCAGTATCATGCTGTTTTAAAATGTCATAAACAATTAACAATTAATGAAAAGTCCTCGTGGTTTTATGTTCAGGGAAATTTGAAATACATTGTAAAACTGTGGGAATATTTGTACTTTTCAAGCTGTGTAGAAACACTGGGAATAAAAATAATGCTCAAGAAATTAACAGAAGATCTATTTTAGCAGAAAGTGAGATGCATAGGCCAAGGCTTAGAGTCATTAAAACTTTTTTGTGCTGTAATGAGTCTTCTAATCCTGTTGAACAAAAATCATATGATGTTATTAATAATAAACTTTCACTTGTTATGAAGGGAAGTCGCCGAAAGCGTAAAAGGGCAGCTGTCGAAGAAAATTCGTTATCACGATGCTGCTTTAACGGTAAGCGGTGATGGGACCTGGAAAACGAGAGGACATTCATCGTTGATTGGGTATGTACTGTAATAGGGGCCAGAAACAGGTAGGTTTTGGATAGGGAAGTGTTATTTTCATTTGCAAAAGGATGTGACAGTTATAAAGGGGTAAGAAGTTTGGTATCAAGTACAATAAATGGCAAGAGCGCATAAGATTTCATGTAGAAAAAATTATTCTGGCTCTGCGGGTAAAATGGAGGTTGACGGGATGTTGAGGATTTTATCGATCAGAAAAGCTTCACAACCTGAAATATTTGAACTACATAGGAGATGGCGACACAAAACATTCCAGCACTTTCACGAAAACAAGCCATATGGCGATGACAATCTTATTCAGAAAATAGAATGTATTGAGCCATGTGCAAAGAATGGGTGCAAGACGGAGCGGTGAGTATGGTAAGGAATTATCTGATGGTGAAACTATAGGCGTGGTAGGTTAACTGATAGTTTAATTGATAAGCTTGCGCACTACTATGGTAATGCTGTTCGATGCAATTCTACTAGTGTAAAGGAAATGGAAGCCATTTGGGCTGTTTGGGGTCATTCTTGCAGCACTGATGATGAACCGATGCACTGGTTTTGTCCCTACAGATCAATACATGGTGTAAATTACAATGCTGCAATTAATGATAATTTAGAAAAGTATAAACACAAACCCTCAGTTGCTAAAGGCTGTTCGAGATATAATTAAATACTGCTTGTTGCAGACTTATCTCATCGGCACTCCTGAAATGTTTGGGAGGTAAGACACAGAATCTAATGAAAGTTTAAAGGTGGTAATCTGGAAGTTTTGTCCTAAGACGGTGGTTCTAGTCTTCAGATTGCAGAGATTGCTGCAAATCCTAGCAATAACATTTTTAATGATGGAAATCAAATACTTATTTCTATTTTTAGAAATTTGACTTAAAAAATTAACAAAATGTTTGTGTGTCCCTGGCTGAGAACGTGACAATCGTCGAATCTTTACGTCAGAAAGAGGGCGTAATAGCATCTTTTGAAGCCGCAGGAGCCAAAAAATTAAAGACTAAAGAAATTGAGCTGTTTAAGCAAGGAAGCATCTTATGATCCTGGAGCATTTTAGCATGTAAGTTTTAAAATTTATTTTTCTTAAATTTAATTTAAAACTTTGAAACGCTACTCAGTTTGTGTTTTTTCACTTACGCGCATTGCGTTTCAAAACTATCATACTTTGATGTATAAACTTTACAAATTATAAACTCTATCATAATCTTTACAAATTCAGCTATTTATATTTATAAATTTTTAATTTTTAGACATTTCAAAAAAATTGAATTTTTTTAAGGTAAAAAATATACTTTAATTTTTAAAATTTGTTTTTATTCCTATTTGTATAAAATAAGCCACAATGTAATAAGATATATTTGACTTTATAAAATCAACTTATTGCTAGTAATTAGAATAGTGGTATATGTAGCGCGTCATGAAGCACAATTTGTTTCTTACAAAAGGTACTTACTTTATTTTTATGTGCTTATTATTTTTTAAAATTATGATTATATTTTTGGACATTTTATACTTTTTGAAACTTTGTTACCTTTTACCAAAAATGTGTAGAGAATCAAATTACCGTTTTAACCTCAAAATTATTTCTAGTCGAAAGTTGTTTTATATTTTGTGCTCTCGAAACATTTTTTAACTCCCTGAGACCCCTTAAAGTTAACTTACTGACCGATTTTAAAACCGGGTGTCATTCGAATGAGAGGCCGCCCCAAACCCAAAAAGACACTAAAAACATTGCCTGCGATTAGAACTCGAGTTATTGCACTTTGGTAATGCATTTCTATGACGATATCAGAAAAACACCGATAAAAGTAAAGGTACATTTGCGTTATAATCCTTTTGAAGCGTTCGTCTTTCAAATGGGCTAGAATTGCGGCAGTTTCCTACTTTTCCGTGTGTTTTGTCATTTTAATCTTCATTCCTCACTAAGCTTAGGTTTTCTTGCGCAGAATTTCGCGCTGATCATGAATATGTATGGCGCTTGTCGAAATTCAATTGAGGTTTCAAAAGTTGGCCTTTATGTTTCTTTGAAATTCATCCCATCTTTCAATAGTCTGTTTCAAGAACATGCGCCCACCACTATTTTTTTATTTTTCCCGAGAAACTTACCAAAGTGACCCATTTCACTCGAAATTGACCAGGAATCTAAATCTGGTCTCCGTATCCTGAAATTACTAACACTTTTTTTTTTAAAAATGTAACACCTTCTTAAAAAAAACCACGGCCTGGCTGGCGAAGCCAACTTACCGACCGATTTTTAAAACTCCGGCTAATTCTCACCGAACTTGGTTTCTTGCACAATTCAACGCTGATCACGAATACGCCCATGCGGCGCTGGTTGAAATTCCAAATAGTTCAAGTTATACCCAATTGTTTCTTTTGAAATTCGTCCCTCTGTATAGTTTGTTTCAGTGTCATGCCCACCTTAATTTTGTTTTTTTTACCCTAGAAACTTCCCAAAGTGACCCATTTCAATCAAAATTTGACCAGGTCAATTCGGTCTCCGTTTCCGAAAAATCATGTAACTGTTTTTTAAAAATGAAACACTTTGAAAAAGACCCATGGCTTAAAAGTTAACTTATGCCCATTTTTAAAACCGGGTGTCATTCGAACGAGGCCGCCCCAAACCCCAAAAACACTTAAAAAATTACCTTGCGATTTTGAATTCGAGATATTGCACTTTGGTAATGCTTTCTATAAAAAAATATCAAAAAAACCGATAAAAAAATAAAAAAAATTTTTAAATTTCGGTATAATCCTTTTTTAAGCGTTCGTCTTTCAAATGGTCTAAATTCAATGGTTTCTCTTTTTCCCTGTGTTTTGTCATTTTTTTTCTTCCCCCAATTCTCCCAAACTTGGTTTTCTTGCGCAGAATTCCGCTGATCATGGTTGACGGCGCTTTTCGAAATTAATTGAAAAGTTACCCCAACTGTTTCTTTGAAATTCATCCCCCCTTTCAATAGTCTGTTTCAAAGACATGCCCACCACTATTTTTTTTTTTTCCGGGAAAATTACCAAAATGACCCCTTTCACTCGTTTTACCAGGATCTAAATCTGGTCTCCGTTTCCTAAAAAAAACTTTTTTTAAAAAAAACCTTCTTGAAAAAACCGACCTATTTGGCTTAAAGCCAACACCACCCATTTTTTAAAAAACCCGGGCCCAAATTTTCCCGAAATTGTTTTTTTTGCCCAGAATTCAACGCTGATCCACTATTCCCCTTGTCAAAATTCAATTAGTTCAAGTTATGCCCAATTTTTTCTTTGAAATTTTTTTCCCCTCTTTTAGTTTGTTTCAGTGTCATCCCACAGCAATTTTTTTTTTTACCCTGAAACTTAAAGTGCCCATTTCAATCAAAATTTGACCAGGAATCTAATTCTGGTCTGTTTAAACTTTGTAACTGTTTTTTAAAATGAAACATCTTCTTTAAAAAAACCCACCTTTTTGGCGAAAGCCAACTTACTGACCGATTTTTTAAAAAAAAATTCTCACTAAACTTATTTTCGTTTGGATTTCATTCTGATCAGTATTTATGGTTTGTCGTTAATTAGTTCAAAGTTTGCCCAATTGCTTTTTTGAAAAATTTATCGC
>BMAV01020854.1:5527-22045 GCA_019973955.1 Trichonephila inaurata madagascariensis
TTCAAAAATTCTAGTTAAGCCTCTGTACAGAGGTCTGAGCTATAAATTGGCAAAATATTATTATAATAGAAGCATTTTTCACAAAACGGGAATATTTTGAAAATGGGTCATTCTATGTTCATTTTTTGTCAAAATATTGTACTTAAATAATTTTTTACTGTAATACTATTCTTAAAACAATTTTATATACATTTTCTAATCTAAGTGACACTAAATATCATAAATATTATCCATTTATACGCTTTTGCAAAATCGCGGTTCCGAACGTAGTCGGATACCTTAATCTAGAACAAGTGAGTCAGTCAGAGACAATAATTTCTTTCCATAATAAGTCAATGGGGTACAATAATAAAATTTGTTTGAATAACGTCATTGAGCGTTATTGTTCAAGCGAGAACTATGTTTTCTATATCTATAAGCAATAGTAACCCTGGATACGCTGTAGTACGCTGAACTTCCCTTCGTAAAATAGGGGGAGGATATTAAATTTCAGTATCTATCTATCTATATATATTATAAACTTATTTTTTCTCCAATTTCCTTTTCAATATTCAACATATTACGCTTAGAATTAAAGATGATTGCACAAATAGTAATTATACACTGGAGTGCAAATTAATATATCAACAGTTCAGATCAAAAAATCAATCAGGAAATCGATAGGGACAATAATGCAGAATGATGTACAGTATGTCGGTCTGATGGTATAAGCTCAGTATTTTTGAGAAAACTATTGCACGTTTTACATCACTTTAAACTGCATGGAGTTTCTGCCTCCTTGAGAGAGAGATTTGTCCAATTAGTAACCTGTAAGTGGGATCTGGATGATACAAGTTCTCTGTATTTCTTACGCCATTGTTTTCACTAATTTGGTGGACGTGTAGAGAGACTGACACACGTTAAAATATACTGAGGCTCAAAGTTCTCTCGTTGGCGTGATGTGGTAGTTTGCAGGTTGGGCTGTCAGCTCAGTTGTCGTCCTCGTTACTTGACCGAGGTCCATCGCCAATAGCCCTCATGTTGTTGTAAGTGCAAGGTTAATAAAATAGCAACTCACAAAGCATCAATCTCCTCGGTTTCCTTTTAGAATGCCTTTAAATACTAAGATGGAAACCGTGTGTAGCTCACTTCAGTTCATGGCATAAAATAATTTTGAGAATACAATTTTTTTTTTCTGATGAAAAAATCGATTCGTTAAAACAGAATAAAATCATACTTCCAAAACGAAACGAAACAAAAATAATTTGTACAGATTAGAAAATGTAATTAATAGCGTTTTTAAGTTATTTCTTATTTCAATTTGTTTTAAAACAAGAATCAAATTCGTTTTTTAAATATCTGAAAGGAAACTGAGCTTGAACTAAACTGTTTTATTCTAAGTAGTAAAAGGACATTCACCTCGCTTTCAGAATGCAATGTATTAAGCAACTATGAAAATATAGAAAAGCTATTTAGTTTTCAATTAACTTTGTGGTTTGCGGAGATAAAAATAAGTTGCAAAGTGAACAAACACGTTAAAGGAATAATTAATTCAAATATAAAATTTTCGGAAACAATGGAAAATATTTTGCTTTGTTCATTAAACAATAAATGGAAACTTAATCCGTTTACCGTGTAAACATTTCGACTATAAAGTAGTTAGCAATTCTAACTATTAGAGCAACGATCTGTAACATCATATATTACGGAGTTCTTAATCTGGTTAAGAAGGCAATTATGCGGCACAGTGTAGAGTAATTTCAATAGATTTTAAGTGTACCAATGAAAACAAACATAGTATACTCAAGAGATCGTTAATCTCACCGAAAGTTTTATTTTCGCTAACATTCCCCCAGTTTTATTATTTCAGAACTGGATGATGAGAACCTACGGTCATCGCGCAGATCTGGTTTAAAATGAAATTTTCAACATCGCCTAAGGTTCATTATGTAAATATTTTCCGATATTGAAGATTTTATTTTAACCTTATGAAGATTCTAATTTTATGCAAGTATATACGCGTTAACACAGTATAGAATACATGCACGTCTGCTTGTAAAAAAAAATATACATTTAATAGCTTCGTTCAAAAGTATGACTGAAATGTAAATTAAGAATTTTATTAAAAATCGATTGTGATGAGCTTTACTACATTCTCTCGTATCAGCTTCCGTAAGGGAGGGGACCCCCGGTCCGTGGATCAAATACTACTGGTCCGTACAAAAAACATTAAATTATTTCCATTTTATTTACTGCCGCATATTTTTCTTGGGTTTGGGCTACTTTTTATGAAAATCACTTTATATTCCTTGTTAAATTACTTTATATTCATTTTTGGTGTAGCTATATTTTATTCTGAAGGCACGTTTAAATACAATTAAAATAAAACTATTAAAACAAACCATCTAAAATATAAACAATCAACGTCCTCCCCCTCAGCGGGCCGCGGTAAAATTATCCAACGTTGACCGGTCCGCGGCGATAAAAAGTTTGCGGAACACTGACCTAGTGGTTACAATCACGAGCTCGTGGCTGGCGTGTCATTAGTTCAAGCCCAAGAGACACTGAAGATCAACCGTGAAGAGCGGCTGATGTGCGTTTAAATTTGTCGGGGTTAAAGTCCTCTCGTTGGGGAGGTGTGGTAGTTTGGAGAGGGGGTTCCAACTTGGATGTCGTCCTCTTCACTTAACCATGGGTCAAAATTACAAGGTCCATGTTGCTTTATCGTGTGATGTAAATAAACGATTTATCACTTCCAGTTGATTGATTGGTTGATTATTAACATCGCCCTGTTTAGCTACACGAGGACTTTTGGCGACGGACCGCGTAATTTTGAATCATGGTCAAGTGACGTGGATGACACTTGAGCTGGCACCCCCTCTCCTAACTACCACACCACACCAACGGGAGGACGTTTCAGCTCTCGACAGATTTAACGTGCATCGCTGCCCTACACGGCGGGTCTTTAGTGGTATTGGGCTCTAACTCGTGACAAGGCAAGCCACGATCCGATACCTATACCACTCGGCTACCGCGGCCTTATCACTTCCCGAACGGGGGGCGGCCAAAAATAAAACTAGTATTTTTAATAAATTTCTTTTTAACGTTAAACAACTCTTACCCAAATTTTAAACAGTTCCAATATAATACTGTAATGATTATTGAAATACTTATTACTGATACATAAAAAAATTTGCTACGTTACGATTGATTTTAAACTGAAAGTTTTCTTAATTTACATGTAAAATCCAGAGTGTAACGCGCACTTTTAACACCAAAAACGAGGTCGAAATTTAAGGGGGCGCGTTATATGCCGAGTATAAAAATAATTGCTTTAAAAATAAATAAAGAGATGAGCATAAAAAAAAATTAGATTTCTACATCCATCAAAATAGTGTTTATTTAAAAGAAATGGGAGACCGTAAAGAGTTATAGCTCTTTAAGTATACTATATAAATATTTTTTAAAAGCCTAAGTAAAAAAAAATACCTCGAATAAATGACTTCACAAAACATAAGAGCATTTTATATGTAACTCGAAATTAAAAAATACCGCTTGAAAGTATAGGTGCGCGTTATACACCAGATTTTACGGTAGTTGTTTTATATTACTTACATATTTTATCCGTTTTGAATAACATTTCTAATTGCAACATTTAGTATAAGTTTTGTATATAATGAAAATATTTTTTATTCCCTTAACATTGCTTAATAAGCTCATCTTTATACAACGTGTTAAATCACATTAATTTAAATCAACGTGTTAATCACTCGGGATTAATACGAAACGATACAATGTTATTGAGAAATATTTTACGACGAAACCTTTTGTTGCCATAAATTACATGCTCAGTAAATTAACAATTAATTGAAATGGAAATGCAATTTGAATCAACTCGAATCGGATTATAGAAACGGGTTACTCCAGTCAACAGAGTCATTCAGAGACTTACCATACATCTTACACGAAAAGATTGATATTCATTAAGAGGATTGTTTCCCGCCTTCAGGCAGTTTATTATTTAATAAAAGGGTTCATTAGTGCGTTTAAAAGTCAAAGTGGAAGTAAAGAATTAACTCTTTGAGAATTGTTTTTAAAGGAAAAGCGCATCTATGTGATTTTATTTTGCTATTGTTGATTTTTATTAATGAAGCCTTACAATGGATTGAGAGCAAATATGAAAAGATTTTTAAGTATGAAAAAAGATTGTTTTAAAAAGGGAATCATAAAATAACTGATTGTCAAGTATTTACTTCGCTTTTTTTTTAAAAAAAAAAAATCTGAAGATTGTTCTTGTGTAGGCTAACTGATGAAATGTGAAGTTCATGAATAAAATTTTCCCTGGAGCTAGTTTTTGAATGGAATTAAATAAAACTCCTAATCAAAGAACTTTTGATTTATTTATTAGGGTATCTTCATTTATGGAAATTAAAATCCAGAAGATGGCAAAAAAAATTAGTCAAACAGATATTTAAAAACAATTTTAAAAAGCTGTTTTATTGCAACGGGATCCTCAAAATATTTGAAGTGGTTTCTTTCCTGCCTTCTTTACGTGCTTAGAACTAATTAATTATTATTAATTAATTGGAAATGATAAAAATATTGCTGTTTCCCCGATGAAACGTGTGGAAAAATAAAATAACTAACGTCCTCGTTCTTGAAATAATTTAGTCATTGCATTGGGCTTAAGAAAGATACGTCCAACTTTTGGCATTTCATTTTAAAGATTTAACCTCTCGAAAGGAAGAAGTGCTATAATCCTTATCTAGTGACTCCATGACCTATGGCGGGCGTCTGTGGACAAATGAGTTCATTTTAAACAAAAAATTGAACTTTTCTCCAACATACAAAAAAAAAGGGGGGGCGCAAAGTTCGATCGATCTTTAGGCTGTCCTCGCCTAGTGTTGAGAAATAAGATCGAGTTTGGAATATTTTTTCTACTATTAAAGTGCTCTAACATTCAGTATTTTTTCGTGTTAAAGGATAGTGCAAATAATAATAATATATTCAACAAAATCAAATTTATTATACATTTCACTTATATAGATATGTTTTTTTTTTGCATGTATTTATTAAAAATCAATGAAACAAAAACATTCACAAAGAAGTTTAATATAAAATTTTCAAGGTCTTGAAAAACCTCCCATCCGGTTAGTGACGCTGACTGGTAGGGCCTGGGTTCGAATCCCGGAGAAGGCATGGATGTTTGTAAATGTATAATGCCTTCGCGGCAGGGGGGTACTCTAAATAGCCGTCGAGCCTCAAGTTGGTGGAAGGGGAAGAGAGGTGGGAGGCCCTGACCACTCCCAAGGTGTTCTCCCTCAAAATTGGGGTGGATCCGAGCAAAATCGTATTGTTACCTGCATGGTGCTCAAAGCTAAGGCTAACAACAGGCGTAAAATTCCAGCCCTTAGTCGCGATGAATTTCGTGGACCGTGATCTGATGTTACTGTCGATCAGGTGGCATAAGCAACAACAACAGGTTAATGAAAATCATAGGATATTTTTCTTTACATTGACTTTTTTAGCATCAGATTGTCAACAAATTGTTTGAAGTTGTCCATTTTGTTATTCATATCAACATTGGAATGTGCGTCTAAATAACTGCGCATACTTTTCATGCTGTTACTCACTTTGGATAACATGGAATCAGGAGCTGCATTATTCATTTCATTTTCGTCGTCTCAATCTGCATCAATGATATCTTTTGAGCTTTGAACAAACTTCAAAATGTCTGTGTGCCATAATTGGGGCTGTCCACGCATTATTATCATCTACGATGGTGAACTTGCGTGGCTGGTGCTTTCCGTTTTTTGTTCATTCCCAGAAGGGAAATCTTTTCGTGTTAAGAGATTTTCGTTTCTTGTTAAGAAAGTAATTTGTCGTGACCGTTGTATTTCGTGTTAACCGATATTTTGTCTTAAGCGTTTTCACGTTAAACGTATTTCACTATATTACTACATTCTGGTATGGGTATCCTATTGAGAATATATTTTATCATCATACTACCAATTTTTATTTGAATTTATCTATTTTTTCTAGTATAAAATATGTTTCGCATTCTTTCTCTTCTACCGTAATACTAAATGAGCTTGCTTTGCATGTTAAAATGAAAAATTGATTTTTTATGAAGTATTTTGAAAACTATATTTTTTCAGATGTATGAAATACAATGTTGTAAATTTTCACGAAAATAGTTATTTTTCTGTCTGAAAATGTACTCGGCGTTTAGTTCAGATTCTCGTCCATTTGGCGAAGACAACCTCAACAAGATTTATAATTCATTGTTCCGTGTACTTTCGAGATTTGAACCCACTTATTAGTTATAATAGCTTCTGTTCTAGCCATTCGACATACATATTTTCAATTTGCCAATCTAATTGTTGTTATAAACTTATATTAAATAATAAGGCTCGCTTTTTTTTTTGTAGATTTAATTCATCAGAAAGAAACAAATAGAGTAAGCTTTATATTTAGAAGGAATTTTTTTTTCTAATGGGCTGCGGATTGGTGTTTTACCATTGCAGATCTAGTACATTCCCCGGAAGCTGGTATCGCTTTTTAGTGCGGCACCATATAGGCAGATACCAATCGCCGCAAGTAATTTTGACGTCGAGTGTCCTCTCTAGAAGGAGGCACCTGAGCTCTGTCGATGTGAATCTATACTTGAATTTAATTTTTCCGAGAGCACCCAAGCCAACTAGACACTCCAGGGATCTTTTACATGCTGTATACGATATGGCCGCTGCTATTTTCTGCGTCATGAAAATCCGCCGACTTGAGCCGGGGTCGAACCCGCAACCTTGGGTGCAGAAGGCCAGTGACAAACCAATCACGTCACCCAGTTGGCTCATATTTAGAAGGATAAAGAGTTATTTTATGCTGTGAAATAGGTCGAATTTTTTCCGTAGTATCCGAGTTATCATGATTTCGAGCTCGTGACTCATGGTTGCGGATTCGAAACCAATTGCCACTGAAGACACACAGTGTAGAGGGGCTGATACGAGTTAAATCTGTCGAGGCAGAAAGTCCTCCCGGTGGTGTGGTGGGGAAATTTAGAGAGGGGGTGCCAGGTGACGTGTCGTCCTCGACACTTGGGCATGCTTTAAAATTACGAGGTCCATCGTCAACAGCCCTCGTATTGCTTCACAATGCGACGTAAATTAAAATCAAGAGAGATAGCTTTGGAAAAATTTTAAGTTTTGAATTCATCAAAACTTTAAAAAAAAAAGTATTACGGTTGTCATGCAAATAAAGTTGTCATATTAAGAATTTTTTCTAATCCTCTTATCAGTTTTCTTTTTTTACTTTTCTATCTATTTCTTAAAGGTTTTCGATACTAGTCCGTGTTTTTGATGGAGTAATTTTTTTACATCTTTTAGCAATAACTTTAATAAAATAATAAATATCTTTTTGAAAAATGTATAGATACATGTTTCTTAATAATGAAATTTAGAAAAGTCTTTCGATTAAAAGGATGGAAAAAATAAATCAATGGGATAATAAATGATTTCCAGGAAGAGATAAATTACCAGCTTTTGCTTATTTTCAATGCTTCTATATAGTGGCTTCAGGTCAGCAATACTCAACCCGCGGGCCGCATGTGGCCCACAGGACCTTTTTGAGTGACCTGGTCATGCCCCGTTGCACTAACAAATTCAATTATTTAAGAACAACGTATTAAAAATTTAGTGAGAAATTATATCAATCAAGCAATCACATTTATCAATTTTACTATCGATGTCGTATTGGTATGAACTGCGAGATAACTCTTTTTCTCTTTATAATTGTAATGGTTAGCGATAAGAAATAATAGTGGAGTAGTGACCATTTTATGGATGAAACTAGTTTTTAATCAACCCTCGTGTGTTTTTTAAGCGAAAAATATCGGAAGAATATATATTGTTTCAAGATGATCGCGATCTTGTCTATTTCGCAGAGAAAAACAAATATAGATCAACAACTTGTTTGATTTGTCGTGAAAGTGTTGTATTTAAAAAATATAATTTCACTATACCACTAAGCACAAATCTTTCAATGGCTACTTTTTCTTGAGGATCTCTTTCAAAAGAAGATAAATTAGCTTTCTTAAAAAAATCTGAGCAAGAGCAACAAAATATTTGAATGGGGGGTGAGAGAATTGATGAAAGAAAATCGAAATTACCGCATAACTGGGTAAAAAATGCATAAAACCTATTTTTTGTGAGTTGAGTTTGATAGAGTTTAGTACATAGTTTTAAAAAATGAAATCTGAAATTATAAGTTTTAATGTTTTGATCAATTTTCCGCTTTTTATAATTCCCTAATCTTGTAGTTCTCCCCCCCCCCATTTATCCTCATGTTGCGGCCCACATGAAATAATGTAGCCCGTATATAGGAAAAAAAAGGTTGAGTCCCCCTGCTTTAGGTTGTAACTAATTAACTTTTTAGATTTCCTTTGAAGGATGTAGAATTAATATCGCCTTTTTACACTAACAAGTAAGTGATATAAACACACACACAAGTAATATAAAAAAAAATTAGGTCAATTCCTACTAAGAAACAACTAAGAAAAATTTTATTTTAGTTACTTTTCATCAAATAATTACAATTAATATACCGTAAAATCCGGCGTATAACGCGCACCTATACTTTCAAGCTGCATTTTCGAACTTTTAGGTATATTCGCCGTATAACGCGCACCCCCTTTTTTACGAAGAGACCTGTAATGTAATTATGCAATGCTCTTATGTTTTGAAGTCATCTATTCGTCGTATTACCTTAGGTTTTTTTAATAAAATGGCATACTTATAGAACTACAATTCTTAAAGTTCATGGGGTATGACATTTTTTTAAATGAACAGTATTTAGATCTATGTAGAAGTCTAATTTCTTTTACGCTCATCTTTTCTTTAATTTTTAAGGCTATCACACATTTTTATGCCCGGCGTATAACGCGCACCCTTAAATTTCGATCTTATTTTTGGTGTTAAAAGTGCGCGTTATACGCCGGATTTTACGGTAAATGTGTATATACATATATGACAGAATCACAATATTAAGTGGTAATTAATTTATATTAATTATCATTAAAGTATCGTATTGTCATGCAAAACAATCGTGTATATAAAATTTCAGTTCAACTGAATGCTTTAAAGCAAATAAAAAAGGTTTTAAAGTTTTGACCCAAGTCACTTAAAATGAAAAAAGCCAACGTGACTGTAATTCTTTAAATAATTACCTTCAGTCAATTAATTTTAATTAACTATGATTAAATTGTCGTATTGTCACCCAAAACAATCGTGTATAGAAAATTTCAGCTCAAATGAGTGCTTTAAAATGTGAGCAAAGTCCTTTTGAAGTTTTGACACAAGTCGCCAAAACGGTCGCTAAGTCGTCAAAAGTGATGCCAACGTGGCTGTATCTGTAATTCTTTGAATAATTAGTTTTAATCAATTAATTTTTATTAATTACAATTACATTACGGTATTGCTTTCTAAAATAATCGTGTATATAAAATTTCAGCTCAATTGAGCGCTTTAAAATGTATTTTATTAACGACTGAAAGTTTGAATAAGGTATATGCGGAAGCACTGTAAAAAGTAATGGTAGAAAAAATTTACATCTACTGGCTTATTTACTTCGGATTATTGAATGTGAAATCAGTTTTGCAATTGAAAATATGTAATAATTCATGCATTATGTATATAAAGATAGAGAGCTGTATCATTTTATGTGCTATTATTTTATGCAAACTTCTATACTGTTGTGATTTTTTTTCTAGCCTCGCTGGTGTATCTCGTAGTGTTACAATAGCTGCAGCTTATTTGATGTCTGTTACAACTTTATCTTGTAAAGATTCCCTTAAAGTTTTACGAGGAGCCAGGAGTATTGCTAATCCTAATTGTGGATTTCAAAAGCAATTACATCAGTTCGAGTTTCAGAGATTAACAGAGGTATATGAATATACTTTCATTTCAATCTTAATAAGCATTCATTACTTTTGAGTATTTGCTAATTTTAACATGTTTATTAAGGCTGTTTTCGCCATATGCACAAGGGCGTAAACTTAACGCGGAGCACATTTTCGGACTGAAAAAATGCCTCAATTTTTCTAAAAATTTGTGAAATTCTAACTCATGCATTTTATAATATAGTGTTTTTAAAATTTCAAAATATTTAATAAGTAATTAGTTTTTCCTTTTTACATGTAAAAGAATAGATCATTTAGCATTATGGTGTAGGAGAAAAAATGCGGAACACATTTTATAAAAGAAAATATGTATGAACTGGGATAAAAATGAGTAGTATGATAAAATGAGTGATTCTCTACAGCAGTGATTTCCAAAGTGGTCTATATAGACCCCCAGAGGTCTATGACTACTTGCGAGGGGTTCACGTCAGTGAAAAAATAATTTAAGGGTATATGAGATGTAAATGGGGGTCTATGATAAAGGCTCTCATTAAACCACATCGTGACTTTAATTTTAAAAGAAAATGTAATGAAGGGGAAACCAGATTTTATTTATTTAACAGATTTATTAACTGAATATAATGAGGTTAATTTGCACAGTTACAGCATATATTTTATTAAAACAAGGACCACTTCAATTTTTCTTGTCAGAATTAAGGTAAAAAGAGTATAATATTGGACATCTCGAATTTTCCCAGTTTCTCATTTTGTCACAGACAATCTTCCAGAATAATATTTTTGAACCTACGTTTATTAAAATGCCCTCTATTCAGATTTTGAATGTAGGTTTGAGAATGCTTTGAGTATGGTAGAAAAAAATAAATAATAAATAAATAAAAGACTGGACACTACTAACCGAAGAAATTTAAGGTTAAACTCGACAAGATTGATGCTAAATGTTGAAAATTTGATATTGAAGTGCCAAATTTATCCCTCCTATTAAAAGCATTTTTGTTTGTTACTCAATTATTTTTATGTATTGTGAAATTTAAAATTAATTAACATGTTTTTCTAAAGTTTTAAACGCCATACTTTACTACAGTTAAAAATTTTAATATTTTGAAGTAAGCTCTGTTCCATCTGTCAAAAAGACATTAAAGTTGATCAATGAGCAAAGATTTAATATTAGATAAGCAGGGGTCTACCCGAAGACGAAAAACATAGCAAGGGGTCTATGAGTCAGAAAAGTTTGGGAACCTCTGCTCTACAGGATAGTGAAGCCAGAATATTATATTAATGTTTGAGTACTTTTATATCTGATAAAATATTCCAGATTTGGGTCCCATTCTTTAACATTAACCGAAAACAGCCTTAAGAAACGACCCTTAATTTCGCAAATATTTTGTTTCAAATTTAATGCACTTGTATTTAAGACATTTTTGTGTTGTTTTATATCGAATTATAATGATCGTTTGCGAGAAACGCTCCGTTTTTATTGGACAAAATTCCAGTTCGGAATAAAGTACGCTGTTTTTCCTTTCTTGTTGTTTTCAAGTATCCAGTGACGGATTTAGGTTTGGAAATGTTCCTAGGCCCACGTTAATATGACGCCCTTGAGTAACCTGGGCAAAAATATAATTAAATGTGGCGAATTAATATTTTGTGTTATAATGAATGAGCAAACAAACGCTACATTTAGATTTTTTAAGAAAAATCTGAAAAATCTAACGTCAATCGATAAATGCTATACTTAAAGAAAAATTTTTTGGCACCTATTTGTTAGATATTTTAAATTTTACTACTTACACAATGAATTATTTAAAAAAAAATTATTCTACCCTTTTCATACTGACATCTTGAGGTTGTCAAAACGAGAAAAAAAGCATTAAAATTCGGTCTAACAGTTGATAAAAAAACAAAATCCATTTCAAATGTTTGCCGTCATAGGCCCTGGCCTCGCTAGCCTATATTCGTCACTGCAAGTATCAAAAATTTAATTAATATTCAATTCAATCGATCAATTATCATCGTAAATGTTATCGAATTTGGCTGAAAGTAGCATAGTTTTTTAATGTCTTATTATGATTATCTGAATTAAAATATATATATTTAGAAAATAATTTGTTGTATCGGACGTCTTAAGACTTCTTGAGGCCCTGTGTGGGCCCCTACACAAATCTAAACCCTTAAAAGTGGATATAACATAGCATACGTTGTCAAAAACTCATATAAATATTAACGCGAAACAAATAAATGTGTGATTTACAATCACACAAACCAGCTGGACCAACTGCTGCCTTTTAACTGAATAAGTAATGATGGTGTATGGAGATAGGCCTAAGCCAATACTTTGACGAAGGTCATCGCATGTAGCCAATTGACATATTGTCCGAAATAAACAATTTTTCGGAGAGTGCAATCGGAAATAACAGTTTACCATTGAAATTATTCGAATCGTAACCTTATTAAGGCTGAGCTGATAAAAAGACATTGTGGTAAAGGCCCTAGGCTTGGGCCCATGCCTTAAGACGTCCCTGTGTTGTATGTGTAAGAGAATTTTTTCTTAACATATATATAGGAAATGTTTCATAGGTAGATCTTTAAAATGTAGCAGTGTCAGATTCATAACATTATGTGTTGCTTACGGTTAAAGAATTTACATTTATTTCTTTACCGTATGAAGATTTTTAATTTTATTTACTTACAGTTGCTTAAAGAACAAGGTAAATATCTTCAATAGAAAGTGTATGTATATGATTTGCTTTAAAATTGCATTTTTTACTTATTGTTACGTAATATCTGATCGGCAAACGATGTACATCAAATCTTAAATCTGGTAAAAAATAGCTCTTAATAAAAATAATAATTTTTTTTTTCTCTCTTTCGTAACAAGATTGCACGTATTCTGTAATTACCATCATGCTGTAGCGCACACAGGAGGTTTTCAAGGGGGATGGGGGTCCAGGGTTGAAAGTTCACCATTCTTGTATCATGCTCCTTTTGATTTTGTCGATTTTAGGGAACAAAACACAGTAAAAAACTAATTATTGAATAAATAATTAGTATTAATTAATAAAATTAATCATTAATAACAAATACTTAATTAAATTTTACGTACTATATACTTAGTTATAATCAATCGGAAAAAAATTAAGGGCTTGGGGGGGGGGGGCCGGCCCCCCCAGGACCCCCCTTGTGTGCGCCACTGCCATCATGTAATACTGAGTGTAATTCACATTTTGTTATTAAGTTTTTATGATTTTCAGTTACAGCATCTCCATTGCGGGAAAAAAATTACCGCAATTTTTTATTTGATTAATGAAACAAATTGGACACTGTCTGATATTTTTTCTAACGACAATTTTTAGCCAAAAGTAACACAGCAATTAAATTGACTCCGATTAAATGAATCCTTTTTTGAATGGCATTTTGATAAAAACGCAGTCGCGATTTTCTCTTGCTATAGTTGTCTCGATTAAATTATACAACATTTTAATTATTTTAGTAATATTTTCGTGAATCCTCATAGCAATGCGATCAACAGAATTAAAATTGGTCAAAAGACTAAAAATTGACAAAGTTTTCTCTTTTAATTATTGCTAAAATAAGCATGTTGTAACTTATTCTCTTTGGGAAATTTTATTAATCCTCAAAGGAAATAGTGAATTGTTTGATTTGAGAACTTTCTCTAAAGAAATGGGGTGATACACACAACGCAAATGAAGGTTACTATTTAAAGTTAAATGAATCGAGTTCGCGAAGAATGTTAGTAATAAGATATTGATAGTGTTAGCCTTACATTTGTGAGAATTATGTTTTGGACTATCAATGTATCTTGGCATAGGATTCAGAGCCTTACTGTCATTGTCAAGTTTTTACAATCCGTGCGGCTCTCACTCTTCATATACGCATGATAGATTTTATTGAAACACGCTACATATGTTGTTTTTCCTATACATTAATACACTGCTTGTGGGAAATAGAATTTTACAGGGAAAGTTAGCTTTTTTAGCATAAATTTGAAAAATTAAAATTGGAAGACATGATCATTGTTTATCTGGACGTTGAAAATGTGTTTAGGGTTACTAGATTGGTGGCAAATTAAATGAAAAATATATAGCAAAGGAATGATCAAGAAGGCTGTAGGATTGAGCCTTCTGGAAATTTCCATGAGGCTATATAAAAATCCTTTGAAACAAAGGGTTGGCAGTTCAAAAGAGAGCGCAGAAAGATCAGAATCTGTTAGTACATTGACTGTAATCAGGAACGTCTTAAGGCATGGGTCAACTTGGCCCGAGCCCAGGGGGCCTCATTTTGTCTTCGACTCTGTCCTAATAAGATCATGATCCAGATCAGGGGTACTCAACCTTTTTTTTCTGCTGGGCCGCATACATATGTCAGCCATATCACGTGGGCCGTATACATATGTTAGTTATTTCACGCGGGCCGCACAACATGAGGATAAATGGGGAAGGGGGGGGATGCTTTAAGACGAAGATAATATTGGAAATTTAAAATGTGGAAAATTGATCAAAATATTATAACTCCTGTTTTGCTTCTTCTAATTATTATTTTTTTATTTTTGTCACTAACACTAAATTAGAAATATTTAAGAAACACTCCTTCACAATTTCTGCATCAGTAAACGGTTTCAAATGATTACCAATAACATAACAAACTTCATAGAATATCTTTGTTACTGCTGTGATATTACCACTAACAAAACACTTTGTTGCTGTTGTAAAGATTATTCAAGAAAAGGCCTTTTTATCACCTCTTGAAAGAGATCTTCGAGATAAGTGTCATTGAATGTGTGATTCCTGTTTATTGGTATTTTTTAAATACAACACTTTCTTGACAAATCAAACAATTACTAATCCATGCTTGTTTTTCACTACAATCGTCTTGAAACTACTTATTTTCTTCGAATATATTTTCGCTTGTAAGATATGAAAGATAGTTAAAAGTTAGTTCCACCCATAAAATTGTCGCTACTCCGTTGTCTATTATCACTAACCGTAACCGTTCCAAATAGAAAAAGAATAACAATTCGTACGCGTACGACACCGACAGTAAAAAGCAAAATTGATGTATTTGATTTCCTGACAA
Organism: Trichonephila inaurata madagascariensis; assembly: GCA_019973955.1. Taxonomy (NCBI): domain Eukaryota; kingdom Metazoa; phylum Arthropoda; class Arachnida; order Araneae; family Nephilidae; genus Trichonephila; species Trichonephila inaurata. Next base: position 20,508 of record BMAV01020854.1, read on the forward strand.
AGAATTTCCCATCAAATTTTTAATACAATGTTCTTAAATAAGTAAATTTCTCAGAGCACCGGCTATGACCGGGCCACTTAAAAAGGCTCGGTGGGCCGCAGGTTGAGTATCGCTGATCCAGATAATTTTAATGGTCAAATATTATTCCCGTACATATTCTCCGAAAAACAGGGAATTTCAAACTGCATGTCAAGTGGTAAGACTGTATTATTATGTGATGACCGTTGTCCATGTCTATGTCTAGACTTTATACAATAAAGGTCTAATACCATATCTAGGTCTAGGCCTAGTACCACATACAATCATTTTGTCGAAATACGGCCATCAGTCGAGCCGGGTTGTGCCTAGGCTTTTGAGATTGTGAGTCTCGCACATTTATTTGTTTCAAATTATTGTTTGAACGAGTATTTTACAATGCTGTTACTATCTACTTTTAAAGATCTCAGATAGGGCCTACTTTTGCGTAGGGGCCTAGGGCCTTAAAGAGCCTTAAGACGTCTCTAATTGCAATAAGAGTGAGATTATCTTTCTCGGTTTCTGCTAATGGATTTGTTTTTGAGAGCCGTTTCTGAAGTGTTGTAAAGCTTATTTATAACGAGTGCATTTTCAACTACTGGAAGAAACCTGTTATAGTATTTCTTTGTGTACATACGTCTATTTGTCTTCTTGTAGCCATTTGTACGTCCTTTATCAATAAATAAATTTGTTTTAATAAAAATAATTTGAGTCGTCGACTGCTTTAACACCCACGCAAATTTACAATATTATTATTTTCCTCCCATTAGCTATTTTGCAGCCTTATTACATTTGGAATTAATTGGAATAAAAATTATTGATTTTTGATATACCTCTTCCTTTGGTAGCTCCTCACACTAAAGGCGTACTTACATACGTACGCGTTTCGAGCAATTTTCCAACCAATTTCTATCTAATTGCCATAGCAACGGCTCCGAACAACTTTTTCCTAGTGAGTTGAAAAAGTTGTTCCAAATAAAAGATGCTTGAAATTCCAGCCAATGGGGTTCTTCGGCGCCCTACGTCATAAACAAGATGGCGGCTTCGGTCTCGTCAAACGCATCAGATATAGCATATAATATTTTAATGGTGTATCATATTTTAACGACGTATAATATTTTAAACAGAATGGTGTTCCATTTCTGCTTACACCAATCAACAAAAGCGCGAGCGAAATAAAAGAAATAATTTTGGATGTTCATTTTCCGAGGCAGAAAAATCGGTGAGTAATTTTTCAATGTGGAGATAGAGCGCAGCTGACTTCAGAGTATGTCGTTTTGCTTACGACAACCCTTCACCCTCAGATTGGTCAAAAAATTGGGCGAAAATGTTGCACCAAAAATGTACGTGTGATGCGGCCTTAACACGAACTTCACCACAGTTTAACGATGTTTCTACTTTACCTTCAACTATTTTTTTTTTAATTGTAGCGGTATCTAAATAAACCAGTACTTAGACATCACGCGAAGACGATCGTTTTGGCGTGATCGATAAAGAACTGGCGTTCGGAACGGAAGGTGCCC
>BMAV01020854.1:22250-35031 GCA_019973955.1 Trichonephila inaurata madagascariensis
TTTTGGCGTGATCGATAAAGAACTGGCGTTCGGAACGGAAGGTGCCCAGTTCGAATCTTCCTACAAAATCATAACTTCATGCGTGCTTGATTTTTAATGTACTTAATGCATAATTTCGATTATTTCATTCGTCATAATTGGTTTAATTTTAAATTCTAGGAGAGGCGGCGACTGCGAGAGCGATACCCAAAACAAAGCTTTCAGCTGGACGAAAAGGAATGCAGAAAGCTTCTTGTTATCTACCACGCTACGACGAAGTCGAAAGAAGCCTGTGGAGGTATCTGTAGAAGGTACGGTCCACCTCCCTCTCCCAAGCGTCGATCTCCACATCGAGACAACCCTAGGTCCTCGTGACAATTGTTTCCGCCTGAAAAGGCGAATCAGAAATAATGTCTGAAAAAAAAATAATAATGAATGTATTGTGACTATGTACCTCTCAGAAGCTCAATAGTAGTGAGGTTGTCTATTTTGAAAAAATGAAAGAGAAGAAATTGAATCTTTTTATTGAACTGTAAATTTGTAAAAGAGGTGAACTGCGGAAAAGGAATGTTATATAATTTTTCATATAGTGTAAATTTAGATACATTGACTTTTAATAGGTACTCTGATTAGAAAATTCAATTTTTTAAAGTTGGATCAACCTTCTCTTATAAAAATGACTATTTAAAAAAATTTCTTCTCAAGGGAAAAAAAATCCTATTAGATTAGTTTTGTTTCCCCAATGTGATGCATTAAAATGGAGTGCAAAAAAATTATTTATCATGAGTTTGATGAGGTATTTACTTGGTCTGATGTTAAATGATTAAAACAGAAATGGATAGTCATTAATTATATTTTTATAAAAGTCTCTTTGTTTTTATTTTGATTTATAAGATTTGGTTGATTGCGAATTAATAGATATTTGGATTAGTTCATTGAAATTTAATGGTAAATTCTGGGTTAATAAAAGCATAGTAAAATATGTGCAAAAATGTGTAAAGAATTAAATTAAATTTGGGATTTATTTTTTCGAATGAATTACAAATATACGTTTGTTCTTTGTGTATTTATTGCTGTATTTCATGCTCTCCTTCATTGATATTTAATATTTTTATTAAATTTATCAAAATTTAAATTATGCAATACAATGTTTATAAAAAATTGTTATTTTCATTCAGTTGCATATACATTACTGTTCTTAAAACACTGCTGCTAAAAAAACATTTAATACAATGCTTGTTAATTACTTAAATTTTTTATTTCCATTTAATTTATCTGATGCTTAGTAAATATAATTTGAAATTGGATTTTGAACAAATTGACAATTTATTTACTTTATTTCTTTTGGTTCAGAATTACATAAAAATAATGAAAGATACATTTTTAGTTAGGTTTTCTTTAGTATTTGATTGTGAAATAATTGGCTGCTTATTTGTTTATATTTTTAAGACTGTATTTGTCTAAAGTTAGAGAATAGTACCCCATTGAATATGTTTATTTCAGGGAAAAAATATTTTACAATTTTATATATTACATTCTATTAATTTTCCATGTGAAAAGAGCAGCATATTTGTTTTTAATAATCACTTCTGTTTTAATTGTATTTTTTTTATAAATTTGTTTTATATTTCATTTTGTATATTTTAATTTTTAACATTAAACCATGATTTTAATTTGAAATAAAGATTATGTTTAAAATTTTAACATAATAATCTAATCTTCTGTCTAAATTTTTAAGACTAATTATCATTATAGGTGTATTAACTTCAAATCGGGATATTTTTCTGTCTGAAATATATTTTCAATTCAGATCCTATTCTCTGACATTGGGTGAAGGCAGACTTCACAAACTATCATGTATCATAATTAATGTTTTTTATTCTTTGGTAAGCTGAATGTAGAACAATTAGTATGTTTGAAATGAAGATTTTTAAGAAATGGTGTGTGTGACTGAAGATGAATATTTTTCTAGGAGACTTTTTGTAAAAGTGGTTAAAGAGTGTATAAACTATATTCATAATAACAAACGTTCATTTTATACTCTTGTGGAATAATATAAATTCATTTTGACTGAATATTAATAATGACATCTCAGTGTTTTCATTCTTAAGCTCTTTATAAAGTAGTAATATTTATTGTGCTTTTATGTACTTACATATTTTGTTTTCCATACTATTTAATCTATTCATATATTTCATGTTATAGTGTTTTACAAATGTTTATAATAGTATATATATTTTATTGTTCATTCTTATATAGTTTATTTTTGTTACATACGAACTTTTATGTTTATCATTTTTATTTGGTGAAAATGTACAAATTATATGATTTTCTTTTTTTTCTCCCCCTATATGTACATGTGATTTCTCTTTTTTAAATGTTTAAAAAGTTACATATTTTCAAACAGTTTCTATTATGTAACACCATTTCATTGGCTATATTTTTAACATAACTATATTTCTGCCATTTATTTAGAAATTTCTTTTTGTGTTTTTATTTTTTAAACTTATTGAATCTACTTAAATTATTTGCATATTACATTATAATTTATTTATGTAATTTATTATTGAATTATTATTTATGTAATTTATTATTGAATTATTATTTATGTAATTTATTATTGAATTATGATTTATCAAATTATTTGTATACATTTTTAAATGTCTTTCTTTTTTGAGCTTATATTTAATTTTTTTTAATATTTCATTTATAAATATTGAATTTCCTAAAATATCATACCTATGTCTATAAAAAAAAAGTCCTATGTCAACATGCTTTTATTCACTGGATACATTGGAATCTTAATGTTTTACAAAATACAAAGAATTTTTTTTTCCGAGCTGTTTGTATATTTTATATAAAGACATTTCATTTCGCATTTCCATGCCCTTTTATTTTATTTATTTATTTATTTTTATTTATTTATTTTATTTTATTTATTTATTTATTTATTTTGTACAGAAAAAAAAAATGTTTGAATTATTTTTACCATTTCTAAATTTCAAAATTGTGGTGTTATGATGCTGCAGTATGTTTATGGTGGTGTAAGAAAATTGAAACATGTAATATCAATATAAGATATATGACATGCTGCTAATAGAATTAAATGATGATTGTAGCGAAAGAAGAATTATACTTATTGGCTTTAAAGTGTTAAAAGTGAGAATGGTATTTGATTTCCTTAACGATTGTATTAAACATATTTCTCAAATATTTTTAACAATTTTTGTACTGCTTAGTTCAAGTATTTTATGGACTGGTACTTGCAATAACTATGACAATGTCTTTGAAAGTACTTTTAACAGAGAGTTAAAGAATTTTAAAAAGGAAGAGGAATTATCTACTTTAAAAAATTCGCTTCTGCAACTTGCTGTCAAAACATGCTCTTTGCTATAACTCTCTGCTTGTACATCATTAAGATATGATTAAAAAAGTGCCTTTTAAATGTTATAGTTTATCCATGGTGTTTAAATGCTGCTTAGCATGCTTATTTATGTACTTACAAAATGAATAACATCGAAATTATATCTTGTTGCTTAAAATAATGAAGTATGCATATTTCTATATTTGCTAGAGCATAGATATTAGAGTTACTAATATAGGTATGTATGAATTACTTATTGCATTTAAGAGACTGAAGAGAAATGTAGTAATTTAAGTTTCTTTTCTTTGTTTTTTTCTTTTTTTTTTCTTCTTTTTTTCTTTCTCTATATAGTTTAATTTGAAATATTATATATTCAGTACTATGTCTACAAATGTATGCATCAACTAATTTATTTTTCTTAGTGTATTTTAAATTGAAAGCAAATACATTCTATACAAATCATTTGCTGAGCTAAATATATGATGGTCACATGATGAATATAATCACATGTTCTCTATTGAATTCAAAACTGATATTAGACTCACTGGCATAGCTCGCTCTGAGGAGGTCCTATGTCAAAATTCCTTTGGGGCCCTTTTTTATGGATGAAAGTCTTGTTAGTGGTACTGCCGTTACACGTGTTGGGGCTCTGTATCATTGCTACTGTGGTAGCTATGCCCCTGATTAGGCTTCTACTTGTTCTTCAACTTGTAAGAGTCAGATAAAATTTCAGATTTAATTATTTGGTAAAAATGTTCAAACATTAAAATTGTTCAAAGTGTTTTCAAAAATTTTAAAAAAATAAAGTTATTACATGTGTATTTTTAAACCAAGTACATTTTACTTACCTGTATGCATTATTATTGTTTATAAACATTTGCTTTTCGCAGATTCTTTTAAAAAGTATAAGCTGGCAACTGCAAAGTGTCTGAACTGATTGACAGGAAACATGTGATTATAGTTATGTGACTGTGATGTGACATGAATTTTCAGCCCATATTGGAATTATTATTATGTAAAAAAACTTGTGATCTTTTTTTATTCATAAAAAATGTTCACAAATCCAGAATTTAAAAAAAAAAGTTGGTTTATATGTTTAATTCTAAATATTAGTGAACATTTTTATCACTAGTATTTTAGATTTATAAAGCCAGATTTGATTTCTTAATCTTATTTATTGCATTTTTTAAAATTTTATTTTCTAAAATTGAAAAAAATATATTAAATGAATTTAAAAAATTTTTACCACAATATATCGTTTTCTCACTTTGAGCCTTAAATCATTATTTCACATTCAACATTCTACTTTCTTTTTTTTTTTAACTTGCTGCAACATGAAAATCTTAATTTGTTGCCTCTTCAGTCTCAACACTAATTTATCGCCTTTTATTTTTCAAAATATTTATCATTTAAAATTCTTAGATATGCCTTTAAAAAATCCAATAATTTGTATCTGTGCATCTAGAAATGTATCGTAATTACTCTTGTATACTTGCGTCCTTTAGAAACATTCAGAGTTAGATAAATTATTATCCAATGTACTCTAGTATACTCTAAGTGCCTTCATATTATTTAATTCTTCCTCTTTAGCACTTTAAGTTCTCATACAATGATATGCACAAGAAACATTACACTATGCAATGTAAATAAAAATAAGCAAATTCACTTTTCAAATTTATTTTTATTTAAAAAAGGTTGTACTATAGTAAAAACCCACCTAAGTTTATAATCATTGTGTCTGTTATTTGTTGTGAAATACTCATAAAAAATAGTTAGATTCAATGCAACGCAATTCCTGTATTATCTCTGAATGGCAAAATAGATTTAAGGAGGACGCAAGTACTGGAAATAGGGAAAAGTGCATTGTGTGTAGGGAATTGTATTTCTTAAATGTATACTATTAGAAAACAGGTTTACATTTCTCGGTGTGTAAAAATAGATTATCCAGTAAAAAGTAATTCAATGTTGTTAGACTTCAGAATTTCGCTTTGAAATTAAAGCTTATTTTAGAACTAGCACTCTAGTAAATATAGGCAACTGAAAAAAAGTACAATTTCTGTGATAAAGATTATGATTATTTTAAGATTTTGTTTAAAAAAAAATTGTAATATATTAACCAGAGTGCTAAAGTATTTATCGAAACCAAAAAAGAGAATTTTCAATGAAACTTTTTTACTTTTTTTGGAAGTTAAACATATGCGAGCTTGTAAATTAGAGAATCATGCTTAAAATCCTGTTTTAATGAATTTTGCATATATTCTGTGAACAAATCGGGCTTTAAGGAGGGAAATGGGTTTTATTTAATGTACATTCATAATAATAATAAACCTTTTAATTCTATTTTAGTAAAATCATAACTTTAGTTTTAAATCTGCATATTTGTTTATATTTTGGTTTCCCTATAACTGATAGTCTAACAGAAATCAGCAAATGCAATTACGAAAATATATAAATAAGGATAAAAAAAAATCAATGAAGGTCATGAAATTCTGTTCTTCGATATTTACCTTTAAATAATTCATGATGAAAAAGAAAATTATGTAATAATATAATCAATAATTATATTTTTATTCATGCCCTCAGATTATATATAAATAATATTAAAAATAAATTTCATTTTTTTTCAGTTCTTACTATTAGTTAACACTCTCCCTATATTTATATATCTTGATCAAGATATATATATATCTTCAAATTTTCAGTCGTTAATGAAATACTTTTTATTCATCGACTCAAGTTCAAATAGATTTTTTAAACTTGTAGTGGATGACACTTGATGTTGCTACAGTTTTTTAAATGTTAATTCATTAATTAAATTTTAACGTTTAACTTATTTTGAGTTATTTCTGACGAAGTTACAGCTAGCTGCAACAGATGGTGCCATCAAAGTAGGAATTGACTTAAAAACAATTTTTTTTGTATTAATTGCTTCCATTCCACTCTCGTAAGCAGAATTCTGCTCAACCCAGAATTTGATTTTGTGAAATTTTAATTTCTTTATGTTTTCTGTTACATTTAACTCAAAACGAACTAGTATCCATTTCAATGGGGTTAAATTCATGACGGCCACGTGATACAGAGGCAATCATGTGCTCTCTATTGAATTTTAAATGGCATTGTTGTTCGACATTTAGATAAAATTTAAAATTTTATAGTTGGATAAAGATGGTCAAATATTTAAATTCTTCAAAATTATAAAGGAAATTATTTAATTCTTACTGTTAGTTCACTCTCTCCCTCTCTCTCTTTATATATATATTTATTTATTTATCTTGTTCAAATTTCCAATCGTTAGTTGTCGTTGTTACCAATACCACCTGATCGGCAAAAGCCAGATCGAGACCCACGAAATTCATCATGGGAAAGGGCTAAGTGACGCCTGTCGTTAGCCGTAGCTTTGAGCACCATGCGGGTGACAGTACGATTTGGCTCGGTTCCACCCCAATTTAGAGAACACTCTGGGGGTGGTCAGAGGCCTCCCACCTCTCTTCCCCTTCCACAAACCTCACGAGAGGACTTGCGGCTCGACGGCTGTTTAGAGTACCTCCATGCCGCGAAAGCACTATACATTTACAAACATCCATGTCTTCTCTGGGATCCGAACCCAGTCCCTACGGCACAACAGTCAGCGTCGCTAACCACTATACCGGATGGGCGACCAATCGTTAGTAAAATACTTTTTATTCACCGAATTAAGTTCAGATACATTTTTTTAAACTTGGGGTGGCATTTGATGTTAATACAATATTTTCAAATATTAATTCATTAACTAAATTTTATTTTGTTTATTATAAATTTATTTTGCGTTATTTCTGACAAAGTTACTACAAGCTGCAACAGATGGCGCCTCCAAAGTCGGAATTGACTTTAAAAAATGTTTTTATATTACTTGCTTATGTGAACTTTTAAATTTTGTGGGTTTTTTGCTTGGATGCATTATTATTGTTGGCAAATATGTGCTTACTAAAAGAAAGTTTCTGCAAAAAAGCAAAAGTTGGCAACAATGGTTCGCTTGAACTGATTGGCTAGAAGCGTTTATCACGTGACTAAGACGCTTCATGAATTTATGAAGTGATTGGCTAGAAACACATGATTGCAGTTATCATGTGACCAAATGACGTCACATGATTTTAACCCATCGGAAGTACGCGCGTGTGCATCAGAATATATTGGCAAAAAAGCGTGGAAATAAATTGAAAATAAGGGATTTAAGAAAATTTAATGCTTTTTATTTGTGTCATGTTCCAGAGCTAAAATCGAATCTTGTTTCTGCTATTTCAATTGCTAAATGAAAAATCTGCATGGAAAATAAAATTCTAAATTAAATTATATATTGTGAAAGGAATTTTATTTATTTTCGTTATCACACTAACGACATGGAGAAATATAATCAAAGTTTTTAAATGGAAAGTGACAGGGCTTAAGAAACTTATTTTCGCAAATTATAAACATTACATGAATTTGTGTGTAATAATAAATTAGATTTCAGTGTGTGGTTATTCTAATAAAAGGGCAACAGGTTTAAAATTAAAAGCTAAGATTTTTCTTAAAAGTATAAATTTAAAAGGTTTATTATGATCAAATATATCTTGCTGTGCCAGCAATCATTTTCTTTATCACACTTTTAGATCATAAGTATTTTAATTTCTGGGATTTAATGCTGAGAATGGATAATCTAAATAAACCTATATTAAAATAATGTATGCGATTTCATTTTAATATGCAATAAGTTATGATTTTCTTTCTGGAAACCAACAGTTTTTGCGACTGATAGAAAGAATATTATCATAACACTGTTCTGTACATATACTGTTTATTGTACATATTAGTAGAGATAGTAGTGTAGCTTAAGATGTACTAATACAGTATTCTGTTTTGCATGAATTTGTTTGTGTATAACATCTCATTAAGTAATTTAAAGACTGAAAACATTTTCTTAATTATAATGGAAAATATATTTATTCTATTTTGATAAACTCGATATATTCTCATTTTTCAAACATACTACACCAAACACTCTCATTACATGTTGGTGTTAAAAGCATTATTTTACTACAGTCCATTTCTTTAAAATATGCATATCAAAGTCACTTCCTACTTCCATTTCAGCATGTCACTGATATTGCTAGATCTCACTTCAGGGTAGACACAGGGACACCTTAAGGCATGGGCCTCACTCACTCAGGGGGCCTCTTCTCGTTCTCGATTTAGCTTTAATAAGATCATAATTCGAATGATTTCAACGGTCAAATGTTACTCCCGGTTGTATTCTCCAAAAAACTGGGAATTTCAGACGATATGTCAACTGGCTACATGTGATGACCGTCGTTCATGTATAGGCCTAGGCCTACCACCTTACACCATTATTACTCATTCAGTCAAAAGGCGGCAGTTGGTTTATGTAATTGTAAGTTATTGCACATTTATTTGTATCGGGTTATTGTTTGTACGAATATTTGACAACGTATGCTATGTGCTGTCTACTTTTAAGTGTCATAGGAGGGGTCCACATTTGTGTAAGGTTCCAGGGCCGACTTTTACGTATGGGCCCAGGGCCTCAAGAATTCTTAAGACGTCTCTGTGTAGGCATTAAGTTTAAACAGGGTATTTACGTAATATCGCAACCATATTGGCGACATTTAATAAAACCGCACGAATTCTAAAAACAGCGCGTAGTCGAAAAATAATAAAGAACTATATAAATAAATAATAAAAGAACTTACTTTTATTATTAATTTTATATTATTTTACTTTTTATAATTGTTAAGATATAATTAAATATTTTTAATGTTAATTTAACTAAATTTTATTTTTTAAGAATTCGATAAATTCCAGATTCGCGTTTTAGTGTTCGAGTTTTCCATGTCAACGAACAGTTAGGCTTAGAATGGCGAAAAAATATAAAAGGAAGCAAATGGTTGCCAATGAAGCGCCTGCGACACGTGCGAAATCGGGGTTGCCAATTTGGTGAGTTATCTTGAAAGTTGGCGTGGTTGCGATAGTACATAAGTACCTTAAATCGTTATATCTTTATTTTAAATATATTTAGAAATTCGAATAGATGATAAGAAAACAGTCACACATGCACATGGAATGTCGCCATAATCAAGAGCGAAACATAAAAATTAGCAAGTGATTTTGAGACGCTTATTTTAAAGAAACAGACTAATGATTCAAACATGTTGTTTCAATTATGCGTAGTTTACCTATTAGTAGATATTACATTTTAGAAATGCTGCATAGTATTGCATATAAATTATGCTTTCATTTCCCAAACTATGCAATAACAGCAATAATAATTATGTGATATATCTCCGAGGTATATATCAGTGTTTACTTCTTGCAATTGATACTAATCTGCACGATATTCCTGCCTCTTCTCTCTCCTTATGCCTTTTCAGCTCTACTTTTAAAACTGACCTTTATGTGATACTTCGAAATGACCAACATTTCCTTGTCCTAGTTTTCGACAAGAAATGCCTTTTTAAACCCCTATTTGTATATTTCATACTGATTCAGTTGGACACTGCACATAAACCTGTATGCAATGCTGTAGCATTTGAAATACATGTGCACCTGTTCTTTTCCGTATTGTTCAAAATAAGTATTAAGTAATTATTCAAAAATTAATTTTTTCATTTGTAGTACAGGTAACCTCCGTGTAACATGGAAGCTACGTTCCAACAATTGCCGTGTTATACGAAATAAAGGTGTTTTCAAGGGCGCAGCTACCGTCGTATCAATGTAAGGAACCCCGACGTGTGTAATATTTTGACACTTAGAAATAAGTTTTACTAACGCTATCATTTTTATTTATTTTCTAAAAAAGAACCCTAAGGAATTTTGATACAGGGTCCTTTAAGGACTAGCAACGCCTGTGGTTAGGTTTCAGAAATTGAAAAACATGGTATATTTTCATAATTAAGATAAATATCTTTATTAAAGTTTTGTTAAGAAGTAATACACTTTTTTATATGAATTTTAAAAAAAATTTCTTCATCACTAACCATTATTTATTTTTAAGAGATATTTTTTTTTATGTTTGCGAGACATATAACTCAGGACTGCAGATTAATTCATAAAAATGAAACATTATTTCTTTAAAAAGTTAGAGCGCACTACTTACCGTAAAATTTTTAATCTGCGTAGCTAAAAGAGAAATACAGTTTTAAAATTTACTTATATATATATATATAAGGTTGTCTTTGTTTAACGTTAAGAAATAGGACCCAGATTTGGAATATTTTTTTCAAATACAAGAGTACTCCAACATTAATATTATATTCTAGCCTCACTATCCTACGAAAGGCAGCATATTTCATCATATAAATCATTTTTACTCGTGTCGTTTTTTCTGGTAGCCGTAATGCTAAATGAGCTGAAATATTAATATCTATTGAATATTTTTAAATTTTAAAAACGCTGCATTATAAACAAATGTATGAATTAATGTTATACATTTTCATGAAAATTGAGGCATTTTGCTGTATGAAAATGTGCTCCGAGTTTAGTTTAGGCCCTCGTACGCGTATGGAGAAGACTGTCTTAAGTGTGTTAATAGTTCATGAAAGTTCGGAGGCAAATCTGATGTTTCGTAAGCTCTCTGACTGAAAAAATGTTAACAGAGGTTTTTTTTATTTTTAAAACCTTATCACGCTTATTGAACGGGGACTTCCCTGTTTCTCTCAAATTAGGTGGTGCGTCTCCAATTTTTTTTAATTACATTTGGAAGTAGAAGTATGTTACCAATTTTCAAACCATGTTCGAGTGAACCCGTGCTGTAGGAATGCCGTGTTATACGGGGGTTATACCTGAATTATTATTATTAATGTAATTCTATATATAATTACTTTTGTGTTTCCTGCCGTTTCAAAATATTGTAAAATATGTTATTGGAAATGTATATAAAAAGAATGAAAAATATAAGATAATTAACTGTAAGTGTGCACAAAGATAAGCACAAGCTTTGTAATTAGAACGCTTTTATCAATTGTGTCACAAAATTGTAATTATTTTATTTTTTAAGATGGAAAATTTATAAATCCATGTTATTTTGATGTTTAAGAAAAAATGTTAATCATATTTTATTACAAAACATTATTCTGTGTTTGAAAAATAAAAGACTTAATATATTCATATGTTTTAAAAGTTATGCATAGAATTAATAAATTTTACAGATTAATATATGCTTCTGGTTTCTTATTTTTCACAAAATTAGAGTATCACTAGTTTTACTTGCTTTCAAAATTACTATAAAAAAAATCCAAAGAAATAAAATAAGAAAAATGTTCTCGATTTTTTTTTTTTTTTAAAAACCCTTTAATGTATTTCTTCCACTAAAAATTTGATTCTAATTTCTGAATTTTAATGTACATGGTGTTTCAGTGAAAAGATTATGTATTATAAAGATCTTACTTCTATACTTAATTAGTTTGTTAAGTTCGCAAAATTCGTGATAATAGATGCATTCGTAATTTTGAGACAAAGTATACAGATATACGAAACAAAAGAATTGTTTTAAACTAAGAATAATAACAGGCTTATAATGATTATATATACATATAATAGACAAAAAGAGCTTAATTTCTGAGGTTTGTTACATTAATTAGAAATATGAAGTATAATTTCTACAGCCTCAACTTGACTTAATAAATTATGGAAAAACATGAATTTAACGAGAAATTACGCAAATATTTCTTTTGATACCTAACATAAAGCAAAACATCCATAGTCTAAATTTCTGCAGAAAACAGAAGATGAAAACTTTCATTGCAAATCAACATTCTTGACGTCAAAAACCATAAAATAGATATAAATGCAAAAATACCGTGATTTCGTAGAAGCTGTTGTCTTTCGGTCTCTTAGAGGTGAAATTCAATCTTTCGAGTGCTGTTTTGAGAAAAGGTCACAATAAAATGTCTCGAAAACAGGATCTACCGCAGTGTTTCTCAAACTGTGGGGCGCGCCCCCTAAGGGGGCGCGAGCATATTAAAACGTCGAAAACAAAAGGTAATTTTAAAAAAATTATTAATTTACTCAAAGAAACAAAAAAAATGCATTCTGACATAATAAAATTTACATTTACACTGATACAATACACTTATAAATGCATCAGTCTATAAAATGTATTTTATAATTAATTTAACAATAGTAAGTGAAGAACGAGTTTGATAATTACCAGCGGCCTTATGGGTTTATATTAAAAAACTTACCTTGATAATTTGTACAGTTTATAATTAATCCCTTAATTGCCGAATAAAAGTTAAGCAATTTGCTCCCCAATGCCACCGTTTTCCTTGTAGATGCTCCTATGTGATGTTTCTTTTTGGGAGGGGGCAAAGAAAAGGGATAAATAAGCAAATTCCCTGAAATAAGAAACTCTCGATAATTTGTACGGTTTATAATTGATCAATTAACTGCCAATTAATAGTTACGTGA
>BMAV01020854.1:35131-63920 GCA_019973955.1 Trichonephila inaurata madagascariensis
TTCGCTCCCCAATGCCACCGTTTTCCACGTAGATGCTCCTATGTGATGTTTCTTTTTGGGAGGGGGCGAAGAAAAGGGATAAATAAGCAAATCCTCTGAAATAAGTAAATCTGGCTAATTTGTACGGTTTATAATTAATCAATTAACTGCCGATTAATAGTTACGCGAATCGCTTCCTAATGTCCCCATGTTCCACATAGACACGCATATGTAATGTATTGGCGGGGCCCCGCCGCCGAAAAGAAACAAAAACAAGCAGATTCTCTGAAATAAGTAAATCCATCGCAAACACTGTCAAAGTCCTTTTATTGCATTTCAAAGCTTTCGGAATAATTATATGGACGATTGTGCACATAAAAGATTGTACTTCGGAAAGACGTATATATACGTCCAGAAAATTAATACTTTGGCTGAGCAAGACGTTTATATACGTCGGGGGCACTTAAAAGGCTAAAGTCGCATTGCAACTTTAGTGTCAAATTATAATATTACTGAATTCAATACATTGTTATTGTATGGAGAAGGAGGGGGGCGCAATGAAAATTACGATTGGATATTGGGTCGCGAATAATGCAAGTTTGAAAAGCACTGATCCACCGGAATCTATGGTTTGGCGTTTTATCAGGGGACTGGCATTCAGACAAACACTAAGTACTGTTGCAGACGGTGTTGGAATTGCAAGAAATGTCATTGCAAGACAGTGGAATCGATTCCAAGAAACAATGCATGTTCGACGTTGGTCAGGATAAGGTCGTCCACATGCTAATACAGCAAATAATGATAAATATATCCTGTTAACAGCTCTCCGAAAGAGAACAGCAGATGCGATGCGGACAGTTTCTTTTGGCAACAGGACAAAAAGTCTCAAGCCAAACAATCCGGAACGGGCTTCACGAGGATGGTCTGTATACACGTAAGCCAATGGTGTGTTTTCTATTGACAGCAAGACACAGTGTGGCCCGAAGAAAGTGAGCTGCTGAACATCGAGATTGGATGCAAAGTAATTGAAGTCAAGTGCTCTTTACGGACGAATCCCGATTCAGTATAGAGTGATTTGGTAGGATAAGAAAGGGGTACTCGAAATGTTGTTGTTGTTGTCGTGTCCTTCCCGAAGGAAGGGAATAAATGCTGCCAGAGCCTGTGAGATAGGTTGAACTTCTTTACGATAGATGGCGATATCACCTATCTCCACCTCCCCTATTTAGGCATGGAACTGGAGGGGAGGGAAATATCCTCCATTCCCCTGCACCCGTGGTTTCAGCTGCGACCGCTCACAAGACTTTCGGACCAAGTCAAGACCCACAAGACTGATTTAACGAGCACGTACTCCGTATGTACTCGGAGGGTATTTGGTGGCATCGAACCCAGGCCATCCGGTCTGGAATCCGATGCTCCAACCACTAGGCTACCCACGGCCGATACTCCAAATAAAGCTATATTATTAAGTCAGATCACATTGCAGACGAGGTGGTTTGATGTTATGGGCTGGAATCAGCTTAGGCGGATGTACTGACCTGTACTTCATTCGGAATGGCAATTTTATTATTCAAAGATATGCAGACGAGATCCTGAGACCCCATATCGCACCTTGCGCTAAAGCCGTTGGCGATTCCTTTCTTTTTATGCAGGATAATTCCAGACCTCATTGAGCTCGTCTTGTGGAGAACTTTCTTGAAGCTGAAACAATACAGCGTTTGGAGTGGCCAGAAAACTTTACTGATCTTAATCCGATCGAGCATGTTTGGGCCACACTCGACCGACGCGTTGCTGCAAGACCAAGATCTCCTGTTACTGTCCAAGACTTGAAGATCGGACTTCGTCAAGAGAGTGGAACAGTATTCTCCAAAGTCTCATCGATAACCTCATCACATCCATGCAAAACAGGTGTGTGGCAGTCTTAGCAGTTCGGGAGTACTGCTAAGACTGCAGAAAATGATACAGGATATTAAAAATCCTGTATCATTTTCAAACAAAAAAAATTTTTTTTTCATTCGCATGTAACTAAATTATGGCCCTGAAGCATCATTTCATGTTCTTTATACTTCCAAAAAATTAAAGCTCCCATACAATTGTTTTTTTTTGCTTTTTTTCTATTTTGTGTTTCAATTTCACTTGTATTCTCAATTTTACACTCATGCATGGTTACTACACGACGGATTCTTCACTTTTTGCTAACTACCCTAATTTTTTTAGCAGTGTTTTTAACTTGTTAGATGAAATAGTATTTGGTGGATTTTTAAATGATTGATGAACTAGTCTTTACACACCCGTTTCGTTGAGCATTTCATGCTCTGTGTTTATATATTTCTTATCATTTATTAATATCTAAATCCTAGCATTCAAAAACATTCTTACAGCCCTCGCCTCTTGAAAAGAAAAGAAAGAACTTGAATATCTTGTGCTGAGATTATTTAACTTCTAGAGTCGATTTTCGTCTCTTCGTTTCCCACACATCCGGACCAACACAACTTGTTTATATATATATATATATATATATATATATATATATATATATATATATATTGTTAAAGTTAGCATTTCAAAAGATTCGAATACTTATTCAGGATAAACTTACGATCCTTATGCTCAATTGTCAAAGTCTCAGGGCTCGTTGTGTATGAAATCTGAGGTTACACTTATATGTGTAAACTATATTAATAATTATATTTACTGTTAAGCGTCTGACAAAGTTCAACATTCTTAAGAAAATATGAGTAAGTAATATGGAATTACTCGAATAAATATTTTAATGCGTATCTTTTTCATACTTTTAGGTTAATTCCTGTCGCTGTCAATATATTTTTAATCGTGATTAAAAAAAGTTTTCTCGATTAAAGGAACTAACTATTTAATTAAACGGGTAATTTTGATTTCATCTAACATTTCTTATTATTAAACATTTACCAAGCTAATTAAATTTGCAGGATTTTGTGATTTGCAGAGATGGGTAAATCCAGAGCATAATATATGCGAAATCCAACTCTAGTTGTCGTTTTTTTTTATATTGTTAAAGTTAGCATTTCAAAATATTCGAATTCTAAAACTCGATTTCGTTTCAGTTCGACGACGGTATTTCACAAAATTGTACATTACTCATGTTGGCAGAGACGTGGTTAGTTAATGACGAACGCGTTTCGATACCTAACTTCGATTGCTGCGTACAATTTAAACGACCGGGCTACAGAACAGCTGTTGCAGCGAGAGATCTATTTCAAACAGAACCTCACATGTTGTGACTCTCACATGGACATTATTTACCGTCAAACAAGTGGACTGGGTATTGCTAGAGTCAAGATATTGGGGACATATGTGCGACCGAAAGCATATTTGAAAATGGATAAACAGTGATTTCAGTGGCGGTTCAAAAGATTAAAGATTTCCTACATTTTGTACTTTTACCATATACCGGAGAGAGATGTGTGTGTGGCTCTGATCTTTTAAAAACAAACTATCACTCGCTTCCCATGATTTTGAGTGGTGATTTCAACGGTAACTTCAGTTTGCCAGAAGCTAAGCCGCTCATAACTTTTTTGACTTATGAACTAAAGCTCGAAATGAATACCAATCGAAATATTTTGACAACTAACAGTGGTACTGTTATTGACGCTGTTTTTCAACGGTTTTTAAATACTTTGAAATCACAAGTACATGCGTCATATTTTACTTATCATAAATCTATTGTATCCACTCTTCTCCAAATTGAACAACAATAAATATTTTTGATAAAAAATTGCATTACTTCTAAATAAAATTTTCATTAAAGATATAATTATTCGATAGAAAATTATTTCCAATCATACTCGATTCAATCTGACTCAATACAATCACACTCAAAATCATGGGAAGCGAGTAATAATTTGTTTTTAAAAGAGTAAAAAAAAATCTTCGGTATACGGTAAAAGTACAAAATGCAGGAAATCTTTAATTTTTTTAATCGTTTGATTCGGAGAAATGTATATGGCCACACACACCGAAATCCCTGTTTGTCCATTTTCTAATATACTTTCTGCCGTACATATGTCCCCAATATCTTGCACAGCCGCTCATAGCTTTTTTTGACTGATGAACAAAAGCTCGAAATGTTTCGACAATTAACAGTGGTACCGTTATTGACGCTGTTTTTCAACGGTTTCTAAATACTTTGAAATCACAAGTATGTGTGTCATATTTTACTTATCATAAGTCTATTGTATCCACTCTTCCCTAAATTGGAACAAGAATAAATATTTTTGATAAAAAAATTGCATTACTCCTTGTTTAAATAAATAAAATTTTCATTAAAGATATAATTATTCGATAGAAAATTATTTCCAATCATACACGATCCATCTTTTTCAGGATTTAAGTTACTATTGCGTATTTGCCAAGATAACACATGTCAGATGTTACACATCATATGCGACTACAGTAAGACTTGTTTCTTTCTTTTTTTTTTAGCTCTACATAAACATAGTATTAATACACACTATAAATTTTTTTTTGCGAAAGGAAAAATCAACGCGCGCATTAATTTCCATCAGTTGGGTATTTAACAAGTACATATTTTTCTCGCATTCTCAGCCAGAATGCTGCCCTGAACGAATGTCTGGATTGTCCATAGAATAGGCCGTGAGTTAAACTCGCTCACCATCAAGAGTAATGATTAATTGGTTGTGTTTTCTTTACGTAACATTAGGAAGAGCAACACTAGGGCCTCTAGCGACGAACCTCGTAATTTTGAGCCACGATCATGTGACGAGGACGACATCTGAGCTAGCACACGCTAAGACGAGGATTCAATCTTTACAGATTTAACAAAACAGGTGTCACTTAGCCCTTTGCCATGATGAATTTCGTGGGTCTCGATCTGGCCTTTGCCAATCAGGTGGCATCAGTAACAACAACAGATTTAACAAGCAACAGCCCCTCTATTTGGCGTGTCTTAAGTGGCATCAAGACTCGACAGAAACACTGCCGGTCAGGTGTTCACGACCATGAGTACTCGGCCATATTATTTCATTAGAATGTACACAATGAGATATAGTGTTAAATAACATCACACTATAAGCCAACACAGGGGCTACTGGAGGCGCACCACCTAATTTTGAACCATAGTCAAGTGACGAGGACACCTGGACTGGCACGCCCCTCTTTGAACTTCCACACCACGCCAACGAGAGAATTTTGAGCCTCGACAGATTTAATGAGTATCAGCCCCACTACAAAGTCGGTCTTCAGTAGCAATGAGAGCAAACACACGACATGCCGGCCACCATGAGAGAAAGGAAACTTACAATTCCTAAAGGAACAGACAAAAAGAAAAGAAAAAAAATCACACTTCTGAAATATATACGACGATATTTTAAACAGTTAACGGAATCTGAGAAAGACTGTAAGCCAGAGGTTCCCAAACTTTTTTGTCTCCCTTGCCATGTTTTTTGCCTTTGGGTTGGGATGATGCCCCTTCTTACCTAATGTTAAATTTTTGTACGTTTATCAACTTAAATAACTTTTTGACAGCTAGTATAGAAATATTTACTTTAAAAGATTTAAATTTTTAACTTTTGTGAAATATAGTGCTTAAAATTTAAGAAACACATGTTAATTTTAAATAAAAATTTAATAATTCATAAAATAACAGTTACATAAAACTGAGCAGCAAACAAAAATGCTTTTAATGGGAGGGATGGATCTGGCCCTTCAATAACTAATTTTCTCATTTAGCATCAATCTTGGCGAGTTTTACACTAAATATCTCTTCGGTTTTATAATTCAGGATAAATAACAGGTATGTGTCTTTTTTAATGCCAAAATTGCTGACATCCGTCTCTAAACTTTTCTTTAAGATATTCGTTAGTGCCTATATTAATCAATTCCTCCTGAAATATGACATTTATTTTCGTCAATGTGACCATATGATTCATTGACTTTGTGGCATTAACATGGTCACAAAGCCTTCTCAAGCCCAATTTCAAAACCTGAATAGAGGGCATTTAAATGTTGAACGTAGTTTAAAACGTCTTCTTCCTGGCGGATTGTCTGTGACAAAATGAGCAACTGAAAATTCGTGATGTCCAATATTATACTCCTTTAACGTAATTCAGGCAAGAGAAACTGAAATGATGTTCTCTTTTTAATAAAATATATGCTTGTTTTAATAAAATATAACTGCAAATTAGCCTCATTAAATTTAGTAAATAAATCTGTTAAAAAGGTAAAATCTGGTTTCCACTTGATTACATTTTTTTTAAAAAAATTAGTCACATCTGTTTTAATGAGAGCCACTATCGTAGACTACCATTTACACCTCATGAACCCCTAAATTATTTTTTTACTGACGTGGACCTCTTGCAGGTCGTCATAGACCCCTGGGGGTCCACATAGACAACTTTGGGAATCACTGACGTAAGCGTACTAAAAACTATTTCGAGTTCTTAGACCTGCGGTGGTCTCCCCCAAAGGACCGACTTCCTGTTAGGGAACTAATGTCTTTCCAACAGTCACGTAATTTCGCGTGGGAAAGTACCTAAGACAAGACAGTGCTGACGCTTTAGTTCGAGGGCAAGTCAACCTTTGGTCAAGCCGACAGGAAAGTGATCGGCGTAGTTCCCACGCCGATCTCTTGCTTCAAAGTCCACCACACGAAGGGTTACAAGGACCAATGGCCGAATGTTAATCACGGGTGCGTCCAAACAGAAATGGTTGTGCATCACGTGTCTCTTTTGAAGGCGTGGCACTCCACCTTTAAAGAGACACGAAAAGGAGAAACTCAAGATAGATTCACTTCCAGATATTTGCTTGTAACCTTTAGCACAGGGGTCGGTAACCTCGTAGTTGTAGTGTGCCAAAGCAATCTATCAATATGACCTAGGGTGCCCCACAGTAATAAATATTTGAAATAATTCGATTCCTACGGTAATACATACAGATTTAAGGAATAGAGGCCAAAAATATAGATATTCAGTTTTATTATATATTAATTAAGCATCATTTAAAGATATTTATTAACGTCTGAATTTATGTTCTTTGTATGTTCACCATCTGTGAAAGATGTGTGTGTGTGCCTTCGGCAGCGACACAATAAACAACCACGAAACTACATTCGATAGCCTTAGATTTAGTTCTAATTGTTTTACAGAAGATGCTATTTATATCACAAGAGCAACAGCTCTTTTATACTCACATTTCTTATCGGCATTCTAAAACGTGAATTGATGTTCAGTTTGAATGGGTTCTTTGTACACTTGACGAGCGACATACTACGCTTTCACGACATAACACAAATACTACACAATCTTTTTGATGTATGGATCCATATTCATTCGTCCAAGTCTTGAAAACCACGAACATCAAGCTCGCTTTTTTAAGTGTGGCCAATTGAATTAAACATGTTGGTATGAATTATCACAATCATCAAACAAATAAAATAAGTTTTCACTATAAAACTAATAACGCGTTGTGAAATTAAAAGTAGCATATTGCACACGATGAACATCGAACAAAATTTTACTTTTGACTGAAATCAAACTCGATACTTGTGTATCGGCGCTGCGAACCGAACTAAAGGAGATAAAATGCTTGAACCGCAGAAAAGAGACTCCATGCGACAACTTTGTAGAAAGTGCCACTGAGAATTGTACCGAAGCCACAGATTGCCGACCCCTGCTCAGGTGTCGTCCTCTTCACTTGACCATGGTTCAGAATTACAAGATCCATCGCCTAAAGTCCTCGTGTAGTTGAACAGTGCGACGTTAATATTCAGTGTAACGACGTTAATGTATGTCAGAAGCGCACACAAAAATTTTTCAAGGGGAGGGTCCAGGGTCATAAGTCCACCATTTTGGTATCATGCTCCAATACGCCACCCAACATATTTTTTTTGATTTTGTCGACTTTAGGGAACAAAAACAATACAAAATTAATTATAGAATAAATAATGAGCATTAATTAATAAAATTAATTATTAATAACAAATATATAATTAAATTTTACGTAATATAAACACAGGATTATAACCAATCAAAAAAAAAATCAAGGGCTATGGGGGGTCAGGACCCCTAGGACACCCCCCTTGTGTGCGCCACTGATATCAGTTATTTAACAACTGATTAATTACATCACACTT
This sequence comes from Trichonephila inaurata madagascariensis, assembly GCA_019973955.1. Lineage (NCBI taxonomy): Eukaryota > Metazoa > Arthropoda > Arachnida > Araneae > Nephilidae > Trichonephila > Trichonephila inaurata. The sequence goes on from BMAV01020854.1 coordinate 43,236, forward strand.
ACAGAGTGCATGAAAGCTGTTCCTCTTCAAAAATTTGAATCAAACTGTGCTTTATTAACAATGTTTTCTAAATATGGTCATTATGCTAACAAAATCAACCTTTGCTCATATTTTGATGAAAGGGCTACTTTAATCTATCTTTCGAACATGTTATTTTTCTCTCCACCAGTTTATTTAATGATTGACTACAAGATATATATTGTGATAAGATTTATTTCATAGTTATTTATAAAAAATTTTGTTGTAACATTAAATTAGAAATTAATGACTGAAATTGTATAAAGTGGCATATTAAATTAAAGGACCAATAAGCATTCAATTATGAAACTAAACAAGCAAACAATGAGAGACTTGATACAGCACATGGAAATGAAAATCCAAAGGCAAGCTGTGGTATTAAAAAATTTGCAGTTTTGTGTTTAATGATACAAAAGATGACAAATGTGCAAATCTATAAATAACAACACTGAAGCTAAAGTACTTGATTTAACCATGGTTTAAGAAATATTTTGATAGAATTTAAAAAATCGGACAAAAATTATATTCAATTACAAAAAGTACCCCAAAACATCCCCATTCTGTTTTAATTCCTTTATTTTCTAGCAATCACAAAAGAATACAAACAAAAACCTGCATGGTCATTTTTGGTTACAAAGCTTCCAAATTCATATCAATAAATTTAAATGACAAAATACTTCCCAGAAGTGAATTTTTTTTTTCAATGGGGAAAAATAAATAAATGGTATTTCAAATGCAACACAAAACTATAATCATTTTTCTATCACAACACTAATTGATTGCTTATTATTGCCATGCTATGAATAATGAGGGCTATTAGTAAAATGCCTCATAATTTTGAACCATGGTCAAGTGAAGACATGCAATGTAGCATCCTACCCTTCAAATTTCCCCACCATTCCAATGTAAGAATCTTGAGGTTCGGGGGCCCAAAGCCTGACTTTGCGGGAGGGGGCTAATATTCTCCATTATACCACTGGTACTGTTGACCACAAATTTGCAACCATGAGACCTCTAATACTATGGTCACTCCTTTTATTGCAAATGCTGTACTCTGCAAAATAACTTTTTTCCTAAATCAGGACAAATTTTTAATGGATTACCTATTGAAAACTAAATCAATTGTTCATAGAATATAGTAATAATATGTAGCTGGTATTTGTAAAAAAAAAGTTTTGCCTCTTAAGCTGATTATCTGAATGAGTAGGAGTATATATATATATATATAAAACATCACATTTTCATGTTCACACACATGTATCAATTAGTAAATTATTTTTCCTGTGAGCTTTAATTATGTATAATGGATCTTTACACATCAGCTAATACGTTTTGAACATTAAACAAAGATGTTCATACCAAGGAATTAATAAAAAATACAATAATTTCCTTGCCTACTGATAAAATTAGAAATGTGGATCTGCTTTTAGTATCACAATAGACTACAAAAAGTCTTTAATTCAAACTTCATTTTTCCTTGAATGTGTTAAGTCAATAAAATATTTTACACTAAGTAATTCAAAAGTAGTGAGGTTTTGTTCACGTAATCTAAAGCATTAACAAATTTTTATCTCATTTTAAAGTAATAGGCTCTACAGAAAGAAAGAAAAGAAAAAATTCTAGTTGAAACAGTAATTCAATAATTTCAGTAAAAAATAAACAAATTTTTAAACCTTTTATTTCTTTTAAAATATTCAAACCAATATTAACATTCATTTTAAAAACATACTTCAAAGAAAGGATTTTTTTTAACAATACAAATTACTTTCACATATGATCCAAATTATTGATTATATAAAATTTAAAAATAATATTAAATTGAGTTCAGTTCATGAATTTACTTGAATAGTAAATATTATCAATACTTTTATTAAAATTACCAGACTAAAATCAAAAATTTAAGTCCAATCAAAACATTAAATAAAATTCAACATCAACATTTACAGTTTTGAGATGCAGTATGAATGTGCTCCCTGAAAATATAGTAGCATACGTAATCTTAAAATTTTTTTTTTTACAAAATAACTCTGAATGAATACAAAAGCATTTAAAATATTTTTAAACATACAATTGCAATATCTATTATTTATTGTTAATGATTAAGAGTCAATTTAGTTAAATTTTTCTATGAATTTTAACACACATAAAAAAAGGATTTAAGGAGTCTTGAAATGTTTAAAAATTATTCATAAGATTAGTATATATTCAATAAATGTATGATATAATGAAAACAAAATGTATTTTTTCTATAAAAAAAATTATATTAAGATATTAAAATTATTCAGTGTAAATTAAATTTTGTCACACTAATAGTACATATATGTTAACTATAAAAGTAACTGGGATAATTCTTTATTATCAAAATAAACCAAATCTGATCTCTTTTTTTAAAATGGTTTTATTTATTATGCTGAACAGATAATGAAATAAAAAAAAAACATTTAGTTTATAAACTTGATATCAAGACTTTTTATATATAAATGTTCAATTGTACAACTCATAATAATCACACATATTTAACTATACATGCCAATGGAAATAATTATAAAAATGAAGCTTTTGATCTTTTCAGTAGGATAAATTAGGATTTAATATTTAGGATTGCGATGTGAAATGAAAGAATTGTTCTAAGGCTGTAAAAATATATATTTTTTTCATTGTGACATTTTAGTTTTGATATAAATGTCCAAATTCTTTTATAAATATAGTACATAAACACTAGATTACACCTAACACATTTGAAAAAAGTAAATTATGATGAAATGAATTTATAAGTTTAAGTATTTTACATTAAAATTTAAATTACTGTAGAAGTCATTTTAGTTTTCACTTTTTGTATGAAGATTAGAAAGTTAAATTAAATTACCTAAAATCTATTGAAAATTAAGCATAATAAAAAAACCAAATATTTTAAAAACTAAAATCTGCTTACAAGAAACAATAAAAAGATAATAAAATTTGAAATTATAAATATTAGTTTTCCCTCGAAAAAACAATCCAAAACAAACATAACATACAACAAAAAAATTCATCACAAAATAAGAATAAAGTTTTTATATATAAAAAAAACATAATTTCCGCAGAATTTAATTTGTAAATTATAGAGAAAAATAATGCCTTGTATTTCTTTCATATCAAATCATTGAAAAATCAAGAATAATTTTGAAAAGGGTATTTAATAATATACTACAGAAATTTCACTTATAAAATAAAATTCTTGGTTGACAAATGCAAGACACTAAATTTTTAAATAAGTTTACAACACTGAAAAAGACAACAAATTTCAATTGGAACAAAACATTCTAATTATTATAAAAAAGACAGAAATAGCAGCCTTATGGGAATGCAGAACGAACTTTTAATCTTAAAAAAAATATTGCATTGTAGCTAATTTATATTTCAACATAATTTTTAAATAATGTGTTTATATGATAATATTTATTACAAATATAAATACATTTTAATATTGAACATAATTCATGACATTTTAACAGGTAAAAATAAGTATCAATAACAGAAAAACTATTAATACATTATGAGGAATGTGTTAAAATATTTTTTTTTTCTCCTAATTTTATGATTTTTAACAAATGAATCAGACAGACTTACATCCCCAAATAACTGGGCGCAATTTATATAAATTTCCGACACTTACAACCTATCACTTGCATGACATGCAGTGAGAATAATACATTATGAGGATGAATAGTAACTAAACATCAGCTACTACATAAATAAACATTTACATATATATCTTGCTTCAACATCAACAATACTTGATGAAGGATCAACACAAATTGTACATTTATCCATGATCCCCCCTCCCAAAAAAATAGACTGTACACATATACTTTGCAGAGAATAATCCATTTGAACTGAATTTTAAATAAATTGACAAGATAAAATGCTATAAACAGCGATCTATTTCTTCATTAATGCTTACATTGCTCCAATCTAATGATATATCATCCAAATGATTATCGAAATCATTTAGCTTTCTGTACATTTTAGCATGAAGGAGAGCAGCAGTGACACTTAGTGCTCTGTGACCTTGTTCAAAATGTATACTGGAAAGAAAAAGAAAATTATTTTCAAAAAATAATGGTAACATTTTTCAAGGAATGAGTTTCTTAAAAATACACATTTATAAAAGGCCCCTCTTTTCATAAAAATAAAAACTATAGCATAAATATAGGCTTCAAGTGTGTTACATACTGATAATTAATAATTTGTAATTAAATTTTTAACAAAGCTTTGTATTTAAAATTTGATTTTGTAAAAAGAGGGGAAGATAGATTTGTTATCGGTCACAATATAAAGGAAAAAGCATGTAAATGAAGTTTTTATATTTTATGTCTCCATCTTTCACATAATAATCTATGTAAAAGAGTATTAAAAAGCAGATTAACTGGCAAAAGAAGAGCTGTAAGCTAATTCCTTCAATTTACTAAAATTTAGCCTCCAAGATTTAATTTTTCAACAAATAATTGAGGGAAAAAAAAAAAAACCTAGTGCATATTCTATCAAAGCATTACTGGCACTTGACTCTGGTTCCTGGGTTTCTAATTAAAATGTTCTATACTTTTATAATCAACTCATGGTAAGCTCAAAGTATACATTACTTTTCAGAAAAGTAAAGAAAATGTTTCAAAGCTGTATCAGTAATATATTCTTAACTAAAATTCATTCCATGTAATTAATTCCCAAATAACTAGGAAGAAATCAAACCACTTCTAATCTTACAGAACGTAGAATTTGTTACTTAATTAAGGATATAGCAGCATTTGGCAGATAGATATTTATTTTCCCTTTGTACAAATTAAATAAAGGACCTATATTTAGAAACCAACTAATAAATATTTACATCATATGTAATTGAATGTATTTTTGAAATTGAAATAAGTTTTCATTAAGAAGTATTTTAATAGAAAATTAATACATTTAAAGTAAATAACATCTCTTATACTATTTGAAATAAAATGAACAGCACCAACATTTTAAGAGCTGCACTCTAAACGATCATAAATTCTCATTCAAAATAATTATATACATGTCTTTTTTCTGCAGTCAGATGCATAAAAAAAGATACCTCATACTGAGGGTTCTTAAGCTTTTCGGGGTGGTGACCCCCTTTTTTGTATAAAAATTTTGAGCAACCCCATAAGCATTGTGCAATAAGTATAAAACAAATAAAATAGATAGTTTTATTATAATTTGTCAAAAAGTTCTTTGTTGTATGTATTTTCTTATCTTGATATATTTCAGAAACAATGTGTTAAACTATTTGTTACTGACAAACAAGTTATTTTATGCAAAAAGAAATATCAAAAATCCTAAAATTTTGGCAACCTCAGCTGCAAGTCATGCAACCCCATTTGGGGTCACAACCCATAGTTTAATAATAACCCATTTTTAACCCTATACCATGGGAGCTTGGTTTGATAACCTTTCTCAAAATGACAGAATATGCATTACAATTATAAATGCAACATAGATGTTAAATGAACAAGGACCAAGTTATTAGCAAAAATTAAGAGAGAAAATTCCAGATAAGGCATTTTAAATTAAATTTCTAACACATCTAAAACTTCCTAACTTTGAGGTGAATCCACCTATTAAATTTAAGAAAAATATACAAATGATGGGTTGGAACTAAATTGATCAGAGAGTATTGGACACATAAATACCGAGTGTGTATAAGTGGCAATGTATGATTTCTTTTTTTGTTTTTATTGTAGCTGAGCAAGCTGGCATATTTTCGCTATATATGTTTTGTGCATCTCTTTCATATGATTATTTTAACATGTAATTTTCTAATAGCTGTGCTGACAATTCAAACAGTAAAAGCATCAATTTACTTTATGAATTGTTATCTATGGATCAAAGTGATTAATTTTTTAAAAAATTAATCATTTTTAATTCTTATATCATAATTACTTCCAAATGGATACAAGACAAAACTATAATTAAAGGGAAATGTGGGCAAAAGTTTTTTCAGAGGGAAAAAAACCCTTTTTTACTGCAATTAACATAACCAAAACTAAGTTTGACACACAAAATTCTATAAAAATTATTTTGATTTCATGGTAAGAACAATTGACATGAAAAGTTGGATTAGCATGTATGCATTTTTTAAAAATCTAAATACAACATGCTTTTTTCCATTAAGATCACTATAGGCTTAAAAAAATGAAAGGTGATAGTGTAAAACCTGAATCTAAATATATTTTAACAGAAAAAAAAACATGTGAAAATTTATACATGATTGAACTCTTAAAAAACCAGTGACAGTTCTTTCTTAGATTACTGAATTAAATGTCTAACTTTAAACACTAAGAACTAAAAACTTTAGCTGCATTTATGATATGTTAGCCCACACACACACAAAAAAAATCTTCATTAAATCAAATTTTAATTTATAACTTCATTAATAAAATATCTAAAAATTAAACAATATATTTTATATAAATGTGAAATGATTATAAATATTTTAATGCTCATACATAATCCTGAAATTATTAAAACTAACATTAAATTAACTATATTCCAATACCGTTATTTAAATGACACAGAATAAATCTAGATTAGGCAAAGAGGAAAAAATGCTTTAAGCATTCAAAATCCCTCATTTCCTTTTAACAAACAGCAAATTTTATATAATGCAAGACTAATACACAAATATTCTTTCATCCTTTTTCTTCCAATTTAAAATTAATTTTACTTGATAGACGGAATTTTTTTCAGTTTTAATTTTATGTGCGTTCCTTTAATATGTCTTTTTTACAATGAAATATTGAAAATTATAACAGTAATACATGTTTACATGAGTGTATTTCGAAAGGATGCTCTAAAAAAATTTTTACTCTGCAAGAATATACTTTGCACAGTCTTAAAAGGAGAAATCTTTAATTTTTAAAGACAAACTTTTTATTCATCACTTTTTAAAATTTTAATGTAATACAGAAATTAAGTTTCTGTGTGCATAGTAAAGCCCCCCTCTAAAAATTTTTACTAGCTCCGGAATAATCTACATTTCCTTACATAAAATGCTTAATCTTCTAATAAAACAATTGTCATACCTATTTTTATCCTTTAGTTTCCACTTGCCATCATTGTATTGATATAAATGAAATGCCAGATCATCACAATCTAAAGACATCTTTTGATTGTCAACCTGTATTTTATCAGAAAAGGAACAAATTACAAAAAATGCAAATATTAACACACTTTGCAAATAAAGACTATAAGTCAATAAATTGAAAATCAAATACTATGTTTAATTTAAAATACTACAGGCAAAGTTATGTACAACATAGCAAATATTTTTCACAGGAAAAAAATTATAAAATGTTCTTTAATTTATAAATAACTTAAAATTATTTTAATAAAAATTTACAAATTGATGACTAATTCCCAGGTAGAAATTAAGACAAATTTTTCACTGAGTGCCAAGGTTCTCCAAAGCTAATTTTTGGTTAATGAACTGAAAGTTAAAATTTGTATTTAAGAGATGCATAGAATGATTTACACAGCTTCAATTTCGGAACGAATGACTAAAATAAATTCAAACTGATAACAACATCAATTCATATAAATATACAAACTTATAGTTGAAAAGAGATTAATAGAAAGAACAAACTTCTCATTTAGACAGTTATTTAAAGAGCAATATGTTTTTAGAGCTTTCTAAACAAAGAATCAATAACTCCAGTAGGAAAATTTTAGTTGGAATAAAGAGGAAGGGGGTTTAGAATCATTGATTGACCTAGCAGTTGGGATGGATAATCATTTCTAATTCAAGAATATTACATTATTTGAAATATATAATAAAATAATTATAATGCTGAGCAACATGCAGTAGAAAACTTTTGATCTAAAAGATATCAAACTCAGACGGAGCAGGGACTTTTTTTTTTAATTTATGAAACTTATTAAAGATAAATATTTCTGTCTACAAATTACCCCTGAAATACTTAAATATTTCAATAGTTCTATGCAAAAATTTAAGCACTGATAAGCAAAAAATTAAATTATTTTAGATGCTAAAAGCAAATGCAACAAATAGCATAAAAATTTGCTTAGAATGTGGAGGTGGAACTATATATAACAGTATTCATTGCATTATGATGAACATGAAACATTCAAACCAATACATGTCCTTATGATATAGATATAAAACAAATTATAATGTGATTCATGAAAAAACTTTCATAAGTAATAGCTTACCATAACAAGACAGGCATCAGGAAAATTTTCATTTATTTTATCAGCTATACGATATGCAATGAAGTCTGGACTATTAAAAAAATAATAATTAGTTAACAGTTTTAAAATAATATGCTGATCAAGAAAATCCTTAACTAGTTCTTTTAAAATACAATACTGTTAATACAAATTAAAAAGATAATTTAAGTTTAGATACGTACTTGCTATCTTTTATATGTTCATTTGCTTGATAATAACCAGCAATAACCAAAGAATGATCCTTGCAATACTGATCAACCTGTCAAAGAAAAAACAAGTATATGAAACAAAAAAATGTTACGAAAAATAGATAAAAATAATTATCTTCCCAAAGTTACACAGAAAAAAAAGTTTATCACATAAAAAGATCCAACATTTAAGGCCTTTTATCTCACATGCACATTTTATGTCTTCATACAACAAATTGAAAATTTAGGTACTTTTCTGTTTCGGGGGCACAGGCGACACAGTCGCCAAAAATGGAGAAAACCGACCCCAGCCAAAGTATTCCTGCTGGTAAGCCTTTATCACTACATTTTCAACACAAGTTACTGTCTTTTCTTATCAGTAACTACTTTACCATAATACATTAAAAATAGATGAAAAACCAATGAGAACTAGCATTTATAAAAAAAATTTTTTATTTGTATATTATGTGTTATCACCACCATTAAAGCCTGCTTGGTGAGGTTTGTACTGGCGAAACAGGAAAGTACAATTTTAACATATGTACTAGTACAGAAGGAAAAAAAAAATCAAACAACAGATGAATCCAAAATAAGTGAAATATTTCTCCTATAGGTACATGAGAAAGAAATTCCACTTCATCATTTGTAAAATATTTGCACAAAAAATGAAAAGGTGTCCAAAATAGCAATACTGCATTAAAATTAAATATATAATGATCTATAATCAAATCAAATACATCTAATGAAGCAATATAATACAGAGAATTTATATAAATAGAACTAAAGCATATCCCCAATGAAAGGTTGTTTAAAAATTAAATAAAGCCAACATGATACTGAAAATATGTAAATTTTTTCATGATTCTGTTCAATGCAGAACAAATTTTAATTTTGTAAATTGCACAATAAAAATAAATACAAAGATATATATAACTTCACATCGATTAAAATTAAATAATGCTAATTTCAAATATTCAGAATTGTTTCAGTTAAGTTATTTAATATCATACTACAATTAACATTTTGACAAGTTACAAAGACATCAGAAGTTAAATTATCTCTTGCAAATTTCTTATCTACATCATATGATGATTTAACCTTATTACGTAACTGCAGTAGCTTAGTGGTCAAGATAAATGACTCGTGGTAGATGTGTCATGATTTCAAACTTAGTACCACTGAAGATCTACCATGCAGACATATTTAACGCTGATGCATGTTAAATGTATTACAGCTCAAATGTCCTGCTTTTGGTGTGGTATGGAAATTAAGAGAGGGAGGTGCCAGCTCAGGTGTCATCCATTGCCAATAGTCATTGTGCAACTTTCTAGTGTGATTTAAATTTTATTCTCAACCTAATTCGGTAATAAGCTGTCATTATTCTGCATAATGATAAATGCAAGATTATGTCTTGTACCTATGACTCCTTAGAAATGAATATTAAATCCTTCAACATGACATTAATCCATACTGAAAAAAAGAAACTATGTTAATAATATTTAAAATTAAATAAAATTTACTCTCTGAATTCATATACATTATTCAGTTCCTTCTTTTCTGATTGGAATTTAGTTATTAGTAAGTTTTTCAACTTAAACTATGAAAATAAAGTACTTGGAAGCTTATTTTAACTGGCTTAATGAATCTACATATTAAATTTGGACCACACCTAATGTATAAGAGTTGCCTAAATGAAAAGTGGACACATGTGATAGCATCAGAATGACTGCAGTTATAATAGCGTCACGGAACATTGATATAAAGGGTGGTAGATGTACACAGTATTCAATAGTGAAACCAATTTGCAGCAAAGTAAATTAATTTAAAGTAAAGCCATGCAGTACAATTAATGCATTCAGAACAGAATAAATAATTTTATAGGAAAATACTAATATTTTCTTGCTTTTTATTCACCAAACTAATCCCTGAAATAACATAGCAAAATTTGAAGTTATCACTTCTATCGTGTGATCATAAGCACACACACTTTTTTTTTCTTTCACAACTCTTTTCCTCTTTGTGCATTAGATTTAAGCATTCTGATTAGAACTAATAATAATTCAACATAAATGAAAATTAAAACAAATCAGTCGCCGAACACATAGCCATGTAGCCAAAAATCTAAGGAAATATTTCAAAAAAGCACGCTTTTACTGCAAGAGCTATTTTGTCTACACCGTAATGCATAGATGTTCCCGGGTCTGGGGGAAAAGGACCCCCAATCGGAAGGTGGACAATCATCCAACTTTTTCACGAATATGACGTAAGTCACGTGGTGTCCCCACTCCCCCTTTTCCACCCATTAGCTACCCTGTCACCATGGCGACGACTTGGGGGATGGGGGAGAAGACTACTTCCGTTTGCTTTTTCAACTGTTAAGCAAAATTGGGCAAATTTCTCATTCACTCCCGAGCGCAAAAAAGTTTCACTTTAAAAACACACAGTAGTACGGCTTCTGATGGCAGAAAAGATGAGCTTAATACAAATATCTATTGTTGAAGGATAGTGGTCTATGGCAAGCACTACTTAAGTAGAACAGCAGTGAACAATTGGTGTAAAAGTTTCAGTAAAAGAAGACAAATCATACTGGATCTCCATGACAATGCCCATCCATATATGTACCATTAAACTAAGAAGGAGTTGGAACATTCACCATACAGTCCAGATAAGTCATCCTATGACTTCTACACCTTTATAGGACTTTGTGCAGGACTTCCTCAAGAATCAACCACAACCTTTCTACGGAGAAAGCATAGACCTGCTAGCGAAATGATGGGACATGTTACGATGCCCATGGTGAGTTCTTTTGATTTTCAATAAAAGTATTCTTTTTATTCAACTTGCTCACTTTTCATTTGAGCAATCCTAATATTTTTTTCAACTACTCTTTTTCACACTTTCTAATATGATACTGTTCCTCATTTATCTCTTGTGGTATTCCCAAATAAATTCAACAGCTGAATCTTTTTCTCAATCAAACATTTATATCATTTTTTCAAATTAAAAGTTCAATATAGTATTTGTAAAATTATTTTTGCACTCGCATATCAATGTTCACCACAACATAATTTGTACCATGCAAATCATGCCATTTTCCAACAAAATTTGATTGATTGGCTTTTTTATATAAAACACTTAAGAATAAATGTTTTGAAGGCTCGAGTGTAGTATAGGGAGGCCACTTTTTGATTTGGTGATTTTTCATCGGATTTGGCGATTTTTATCTAAATGTCATGGTGAGATCAAATTCATTTTAAAATAATTCCGAAAAAAGTACCTTGGCGACCACTTTTAGTCGTCTGAAAAAAGGACTGTGCCAAGTGGCCCTCCCTCCCTATGCCACACTTTAACCCCGTGTAATAATTTAACATATAATGGTGCAAACTTCGTTGTGGTAATGCTAAAATACAAGTACCTTATTTTTATGTGTGCAAAAATTAAGCTTATTTTGAAATTTTATTTTCAGTGCTTTAACAGCAGAGAAGGAAATTCTTCCATTCCTTTTCCTTCCTTGATGAGCCATCATCTAAGAGCAGTAAATTCCTGCTCTTAGATGATGGCTCATCAAGAAACTGTGAAGGGGAGAACCTCATAATGGCCATGGTCATGAGAAATATATAAATTCTTTCGAAATCCTATGTTTCCTTTGGAAATACAAATTTAGCTTTTTTTTTAACAAGTCTACAAATTAAAACTGTTTCATTATTTAAAAGAATGGTTCAAAAATATTTCAAAACATCATTTGTGTCAAGAAATAAGCTTATTTATAAGTGCATAAAATCTAAAACAATGGCTTTTCTAATATAAAAAAAGTAAAAATATAGATAAATTATAAACTAGAGAATACCTTATACATATGTACCAAAAATCAAAGCCGGTACAAGGGATACCTATACTCTATAAATTCAAAGAAAGAATGAAGCACATCAAAATAGGTTAATGAATGCAATATTCAAAAATGCAAATTTACAATAAAAACTAATAGGAAAACTTTTGAAGTACACCTGTACAATAACAATCATGCCTATCAATAACAATGCCTATATAATAACAATAAATAATCATGAAAAAATAATGACTTGCATATCCTTAAACTAACATTTATATGTGCATGACATTCAAGAAGCAAAATGGAATGAAAATAAAGAAACTGCCTGGAATTCCTCCGACTTGAATAGAAATTTTTTTACTCTATGATTAAAAATATGCAGGAATCAACTTCAAATAGTGTTCAGACGGTTGGAGCTGTTGCACTACAGAAAGTGACTAAGTAAAAATGACCAAAAACATGATTATAACACAAAAAACGGTGGCATGATTTAACAAATCTTTATGAACTCATCAACATTATGAACAAAATATTTAAAATATCAAATTATAAGAGGAATAATTAATACTAGAGTAAACAAGCTAAAATTTTATGTATTTTGTACATTACAGACTGAAAATTAATGCGGTATGTCTTGATCTTTTAACAGTTTCGTACGACTTTCTCGAAGATCGTGAAACTATTGCAAAATCGCTAGGGTTTATTAAAATAACACTAATTTAGAATCAGATTTTCAATAATCATACTATAGCTCCATATAAAACTACACAAACCCGTAAATCTAATATAGAGTGAAAATCCCAATATACATTATTTTATACATAAAAAAACCTCGAATTGCTTGAATTTCTATTTTTATGTCTATTAGAGTTCATTAAATAAAATAATTTAGAGATTTTATATATTTTTTACCTGCATCATGGCAACTTCCAGCATCGGTGTTAAGCTTAAACTTAAATGAAAAAGTGGAATAGAGTCAATTATATTCACACTGCCGACTCCATGTTCTTTATTTCTTTTCTTTTCCGCTAGAAATATGCCATTAACGGAATGATGAGGATATTTCATAGCGTGTAAAAGCATTTTGCTATAAGCACGAACATCTATTACAATATCGGCCATTGCGCTGGTTAACTTCACTACTTCCGATTTAATTTACAACAAATTATGAAGAGTTGAAGTGTAGGTTTTGTGGAAGTTGCTGTGATAATAATTTGGATTTAACATTATTGTTCAAAAATTACAATAGAGTTATAAAGAGAACTAAAGTCTTTAAATTCACAAAAAGTAAAAGATAATTATTTTATTTTAAGTCAGTTTTTGCTATCAATTGAAAAGAACAAATATATTAAAACTTTTTCCCATTTAGGAGTGTGGCGTCAAAAATCTTTTTCCACTGATTATCGTACCCAAAACAACTCTACTTGACTCTACTGAATGCGTCTGTTAGCAGATAATAGTTTTGTTTAAATTTCAACTAATATTAAAATTTAGTTTCAAATACATTTCTTTCTATTTTCTTGTCACCAATTAATATGAATCCGATTTAAATAAATCATAAAAATGAAGGGAATCACTTTTTCTCTATTGTCAGGGTTTTTAGCGGCTACAGCATCATTATGTGGAAAGTTTTCAATGGCTGCAGAGAAGGCATTAATGTTTTGCGAAACTTTTATGGAAAATCTTCCCTCTGCAGATAATAAGAAAACATTTTCAGTCACTCCAGTATGTCAGAACGTGAGTGTTTACTTAATAGATTTTTTTTTCTGAGTATCATGTGCCATTACATTTCAATATGTTAATGGTTCAATGAACAACACAAGATAGCTAGGTTCAATTATTTCTCCCATTATAAATTATAATGGTGATAAAACAATCATACATTTGATGTGTGCCTCAATTTTATGATGTAATCGAGTAATAATTTTCATTCTAATAATTTATGTAATCCAAGTGAAGTGATATAAATTTATTTTCTTAGTATGAATTTGTGGCTGTATGTTAATATTAGAACTTCAATAATTCTTTTAGAAAATTTTAAGGCTTCCTCAAACCATGAGAATTTATTTATAATATAATCGGATATATTGCCAACTTTTTTTGAATGTAATTTTTCACATAACAGTTGCACTCGGAAGAAGTAGTTAATTATAAATAAATAAAAGAAAAGTATTATATGTGAAAAATGCATGTGTTGTTAATTAATGTATGAATTATGTTAAAATATTTCCAATTAGTGTTCATTCGTTTCATCACGGGAATGAAAAAGTACATGAAATTCTAATTAGTAAAATAATTTAGATTTTAATTGGTTAATTTAATAACTAGGAATTAATGTATTTTAAGCCTTTATAAAATTCTTTTGATTGCAAAGTTGAAATGTGGTTAGATAATTTCTGTATATTAAATATTTTTTTACTAGAAATAAGGAAGCAAAAATAAAAGCATTCTAAAAAAATGCAGTTTGTATGAACAGTTGTTATATGAAAAATTACGATATGTGTCATATGAAAAGCTGGAAATGAAATACTACAGTAGAAATTTTGAATCACTATAGTTAAAGAATTCAATTTTAAATTGCATGAAATTTCACTTAACATCTCTCTATAATTAATATCTAAATACATTTCAGTAAAGCTTTTTAAAAAAAAAATATGCATTATGAATTTTTAAAAAGTTTCTTACAAGTAATAACTTTCATTTTAAATCTGATGTTAATGGGGAATTTGGGCTAAAGTGTAGAATAGTGCAAGTAGTGGTATAGTGTTATTTGACGATGCTTATCTAGATGCTGGAATGAACTTGGCTCTCCATTGCTTCACTTCATTACTCTCAAAATACCTATCACTACATATAGGTAGTTTGGCGATTGATTCTGGTCGTCGAAAAATTGGCTACACCAAGAAGGTGCTTATTCTACTCTGTAACCTTTAAAAATCAATATTGTAGAATTGTAAAATAAAACAATAATCAAAACAAAATCAAAGTCATGAAAATGGCAGAAAAAAATATAAACTGCATTGAAATTAATAAAAATATAAAAAATATTGATAAATGTAAAAAAAAAAATTATTCCTAATGCAAAGAATCACATTATTCAGCAGGTTTCAATTCCATATAGCAATAATATTTCACTGTATAAAATAATCCTATTCTCACCTTTAAAGCAAAATATACATAATTGCTTCCTGGAAAAAGAATAATTACAAAAGGGTTCATTGAATTGAAACTATAGGTTATTTGTCAACTTTGAAACTCTGAACTATTACTCATTACTCTGAATTATTTTCAGATAATAGTGACACCTCGGCTGAGATTTTGCACTTATTATCATAATAAGTGATGACCATTTTATTTCAACAAGCTGTTGTCTTTATTATTTTATGAATAGTTCTTTTCAAATGCAATCACGTGACTCGTTCTTAATCATTGAATTTATGAAGCTTGCCTCTTTAACTATCAGTCTACTTGAACTTTTTAAAAAATAACAATAAAAAATTATATTAAGGTAACTACGGAACATTAATGGAAGACATTTTATTTAGTTCTTTTTATTAATGTAGTAAAGTTTTTATATTTTATAATTATTCAGAAAAAAATTAGTTGAAGTATGTTCACTTATAATCAACAGATGTATGATTAAAATTGTTTATGTATTATTCATCAGTAACGGATTTAAGCTTAGGCCTACGAGTCTCGGGCCTAAGGCGAGAAATTTTTAGGGGCATCAAAATTTTCGAGGCAACAAAAACTGTAAATCGACTTTGTTTTTTATTATTCACTACACTGTGTTACTTGAATAATTACAAGGAAACAATATAGATATAAGCTCTGCATTAAAAATAAATGAATTTTTACATTCACATGATCTCTGTGATATCTATCCAAATATAGATATTGCTGTACCTATTTATCTAAGTATTCCTGCAACAAATTGTTCTGGAGAAATATAGTTTTCTACTCTGAAAAGAGTGAAAAATTATTTACGTGCAGATATGAAGCAAGATAGGTTTAATGCTCTTATATTATTAAGTATTAAAGCACAATTAGTTCACAAAGGTAAGTATGAGGATGTAATTAATAATTTTGCATGGATGAAAGCAAGAAACAAATATATTATAGGATTAATTAAATAGATGCGATTTATTTATTAATTAAAAGCAATTTAAATTATGAATTGTATATTTAGTTATACCAATATATATATTTAATTCATGCCTAAATTCAGTACCTAAATTTAATTTGAATCCATTATTACTATTTGTATTATTATATATATAAGAGCGTCATATTAACTTGGGCCAAGGGTGCCATCGAACCTAAATCTGTCACTGGTACTCGTTTTATGGATTTGTTTAAATGACAATATTTCTTGCAGTTAAAAAGTAATCCTGATTTAAATGCTTAGTTTAATTAATTAAACTCTTAATTTTAATCAATATTTTAATGTGATATTTTATATATAATGTAGTGTATGTTATTTATGAATATAGGATGTCATATATAGTATGACATTTTTATTTTCGTTATGCAATGCTCATTTTCTTAATGATAAAATATTTTCAGGTTCTGTTCATTACTAGAGTGGGTTTCTTCTTGGCAATGCTTCTTTCAAATGCATTAATGTGGACCTTTTTCACAAAAGCACTGAGATTATCTGCTACAACTCTGGAAGCCACCATTACAAATACAGCTGCTAATTTCTTGTTTACAGTTGAGTAAAAATGTTGAACTAGTTGAGTGTATTTATTATTTCAGTGGCATAACGGAGAATATCTAGCCCCTCCCCTCCTGCAAAGTCAGATTTTACCTTTAATATTTTATAAATTGGTTAAATATGTATTTGATGTCAGTCGAACTTTGCCCCATCCCCTCCCATCCATTTGGGATGTTGGGGATGTACATTATGCTGCTGATTTAATTTTGTTTAATACTAAGGAATATGACCCTTTTTTTGTTTTATAATTAAATTAAATCCCTGATTATTGAATTAGTCAAGAAATAATGGTCAAATTTAAGTCAAAAACACACAAAATAAAAAATTCCATTGAAATAGTTTTTTTAAAAAAAAACAAACTGAATACATATCTTATATGGTAAAAGAACTAAAATTTGTTTTTGAGAATAAATTATTTATATGTATGCATGTATAATTTCATGTAATGATTTTCAAATGAGGTAATTAAGTTCTAAATCTTTTTTTCTGTTCTAAATTTTACTTGTTTTTCAATAAAAGGAATTTTTTTAAAAATAAATTTACTTGAATATTTTTGTTACTTAAATCTACATTACTAATGTGAATAAAAGTACTTATAATTTTCATTCTTACAATATTAACATAGTTTATGTAAAAATAATGGAAAAATCAGTAAATTGCTTAATCAACTATTAATGTTTTGGCAATCATTTATGAAAAAATTTCATACTGTAGTACTTTTCTTCTCATAGTTTTTTAGAAAGTTTGAAATCATGCTGATAAATTTTTTGAATACCAAATGTGTAATTTTGTGAAATTTTGAAAATAAAAAGTTCATGATCATCTATTATTTTAAAGGTTCTTAAAATTCTAATTGTTTTATTACATATCAGAATTTTTAATCTCTTTTCTTGTATTTCCTTGAAATAATTGTGACTAAGTTATTTATGCTTTGTATCTATTATATAATTGGTTTCTCCCCACTCTTATAAATACAATTCAAGGAAATTTTTGAAGATTAAGTCTTAATTTGTTGTCAATAACTATTTGAACAGTAAATCAGTGTTCCAAAGTATGTTTAAATGTCAAATTGAATTATTTGTTGTGATCTAAGAATTATGAATATGGTTATTTGAAAAAATTCTCTTATAAATTTCAGTTGTAACCCCCCGTTATTTAGACTCTTCCATATTAACAGTAAAGAGACTTTCGCGCCCTCTAGCGAACAGAACAATCTTCAGTGATGGCCAAGTTTCGGAACTGTAAGGATGTATGAGCATGCGCTCCGATCCCTTTCAATTCTATGTCAACTGTTAGTTCTCTAGTTATGTATGTAAATGTGTTTGTTTTGTCTAATAAACGTGTTTTAATAACTAGTGGACTTAGTAAAGAACCCCTTCCCCGTCTGTCCCTTATCATTTGGCGCCCACCACGTCATAATTTGACGCCCAACGTGTAATAGTTGCAGAAAGAAGCTTGGCCGTTGCTCGGTATTAATTTTCAGGTTAACAGCACTAATGTTGTTCAACTTATATGGTTTAATTATTCAGTTCTCACCCGTAGAACAGGTAAAGTTTTTTATCTTGAATTTTCTTTAAAGTATTATACTTTTAATACTCGTTTCATTATTGCATGCCCAAGTGCAAATTGGATTTAATATCCGAAAGAATTTATTAGTTAAATTCTTAATTTTTTAAGTATTGTCTCATTGTTCAGTATTAGAAAACATTTCTCTACATTTCTGTGAAAATTATATAAACTGTTCTCATTGAATTAAGAAATCTTTTTCTTATTTTAAGAAATGTCATTTGCTAAACAGTAGTATAATATACAGTTTACATTATATTCCATGTTCATTAAATATATGCTGACTTGTTTTAAGCTAATGCATATAACGTTGTTTACTTAAAAGCGAAAGTGAGAACTCAAAACAATATATACATATGTATTCTTTTTTTTAAATGATTATAATCTTTGTTCAAAAGCATTAATGCTCTGAAACTTCTTTTGTTTTGTTATGTGCTATTTTTGATAAAATCATTTATGTGTATAATTTTTGGTAGAAAAATGTGTATTACTTAAGATTCCCCTCAGTTACATAAAATCTTCAGTGGTTAAAAAAAAAAAAAAGAATATTTATCCATTTCCTTTCTCTTGCTAGAATTAATCTTAAGCTATGATTCATTTTGAAACTATGATGAGATATATTACACAGCGTAAGCGAAAATAAATAAAATAGAAAAAAAGGCAGTTCAAGGTTGTACGAAAGGTTCAACAAATAATTCTGAGTTCTATGCATGTTTTTTATGGTATAAAGTGTAATAACTTGTTTTTCTTATTGAATATTAATAAGAAATTTTGTTTTGGCTAAGTTGAACTTTTATTTATGCGTATATGATTTTTTATTTTACTTGTGATATGATATAATTCAAATGTGTTTTCCGATTATTTTGATGATTTTTTTTTATCTAAAAGTTTGATAGTAATTTTACTTTGATTGTGTATTAAAAGTGAAAAGAACGAACATTTTTATGTTGTGATTCATGAAAACTTTTTCGAATCGCATATTGTAACAAATTAAGATATTATTTTATGTGATATAATGCTGTATTATTAATTAAATAATAACATTTGGTTAAATTTAATTTAAAGTTTAAAGAATTAATTTCAAGTGACATTTCACGATGGCCTATTTAGCAAAAGGTCGCAGGCAGGACCTCCTCGAATTGGCAGAAACGCTAGACATATCCATACCAGACAATTTCAAAGTTCTTGACATAAAAGACGCGATCTTAAAAAGTGAAGGTTATGATGTAGATTTTACTAAAGAATGTTTAAATCGTATTAGTGATAGAAAAGAGCTCGAATTGTGAGCTGAAAGAGATAAGGAAAACCAACGAATATTTGAACTGCAAAAACTTCAAATTACAACTGATACTTCTAAAACTACAAACTCTGCGCTGGTGTCTTCTTCTGCAGACTCCAACATGCCAAAGTTAGAACTCCGTAAGCTACTTCCAATTTTTGATCCAAAAATAACTGATGTAACAATTTTTCTAGACCTCTTCGAAAGGCAATTAACATTTTTAAAAGTTCCAGTTCCACAGTGGGTGGTGTACCTTGTTGGTCTTTTACCGACTGAAGTTTCAAATTTAATTGCAAAAGAATCTGTTGTTGATGCTCAAGACTATTATAAAGTCAAACAAATTCTACTAAAACACTTTAAATTAAGTGCAGAAAAATTTTGGCAGATGTTTTCCCGGCACACTAAAGATCCTATAAAAACCTGGCGTGACTTCTATTTTGACTTGCAAACTTATTTTGATGGGTGGCTCAAAGAATCCAAAGTTACCACGCTTGAAGAATTGAAGGATTTGATTGTGGCAGATCAAATTAAAAAGAAAACACATCAAGATTACAAAGATCACTTTTTGGACCAGTGGTGTAATTGGAACAATCCTCTACAACTTGTGGATAAGTTAGATTCATATGAAGAAGTTGAAAACATGCGAAATAAAAATAAAAACAAAAACTTTAGTTGGAAACAAAAAGAAATGAAGTCCAGTCCCTGGGGAAGTAACTACACACGAAATCCTAAGTTGCAGTCACATGAACATTCTCTGTCAGGTTTCCCCAGTCAAAGTAGGCGGAATCCCACTTCAAATGACAGAATACCTGAAAAGAAAATCATTGATACAAAAGAAGATAGA
>BMAV01020855.1:0-54155 GCA_019973955.1 Trichonephila inaurata madagascariensis
TAGAAAGGGAATAAAAAAATTCTCCTGGCAATTTGAGTATGTTAGAACCATAAACCATCTGAGCTGTTGTATGATTGGTATCAGGTGTTAATGCAGTTTTTAGTCTTAGTTGAATAGTTGGTAATGTATCTGTCCATTTGATGTTGTTATGGGCTTTGGTTGCCTCTTTCAAGGTCCTATGTAATCGTTCTACTTCCCCATTGCGTTGAGGGTGAAAAGGGTTGAGTACTATTACCCCCAAAAAATAGCTTCAAAACCAGTGCTTCAGTTGAATACTGCGCCCTTTAATATTAAATCAATTTTCATCCCCCCTCCATAAATAAAAATTTCCCGAATTCAAAATACTGTATTTTGACGCTTAATACGACTTTAATTTTTTAAGCACATCCGGTATAAAAACGTCTCCCCAAGCTAAAGCCTTTTTTTCCAGACGATATATACGTTTTTTTAAAAGTGATTTTTTCTGTGAAAGTATCCTTAAATTATTCCAAGATTTGGTAAAACCAAATTTGGCAAAGGATTTACTTATTCCGTTTTTTTTGCTTCTTTTTTCCCTCCCCCCCCCAATACATCACATAGATGCCCACGGGGAAAAAACGGTTGGCTTTGGGAAGAGAATCCGAAACTTATATCGGAAAAGTTACGTTTAATTATAAACCGTAAAAAAAATTATTAGGATAAGTGTTGATTTTGTTATAAATTATATATATGGAACCCCATGGTCATGGTAATTAATAAATTGGTGTTAACTTAAATTGTTAAATTAATTATATATATAAAATACATTTTAACATATTTTTTTAAAATGTAATATATCAGTGTAAATATTATTTTTTTTTTTTATTATTCAGAATGTATTTTGTTTGTTGACTTTCAGAAAATTAATTTTTTTAAATAATTTTTTGTTCTCGATTTTTCAATGGCTCTTTCCCTTTTGTAGAGTTGTCACCCCCCCCAAAGGGGGGGGCCCCCCACAGTTTGAGAAACACTGTTCTAAACTTTTGAACAACTGGGATTCAAATTCCCCTCCTTGACCTGTAATTATTTTCACAGGTACTCCAGATCTTCAAATTCACTGTTCATAAAAAAACTTTGTAGCTGTCTCTGCTTCTATCAGACAAAAATCCTTCCATCCCAAAACAAAAAAAGGTTAATGCGTTATGAAAAGGCATCCGGCGATGGTTGAAGTAAACCATTTTACGTGAATTGCAAATTAAACAAAAAAAAAAAAAAAAAGCTTTTTGCATATCTCAACTGAACAAAAAAACCCACGTTTGTTAAATTTTAAGTCTGTAGATCTAATAGCTGATAAAAATACTTTTTTTAAATTAGAACTTCCCGTATCTCTCTTGTACGTCAATTTTTGAAAATACCTTCCTAAGATGATTTCTGCTCAACAAAAGAAACACATTGTTACAAATTTTGTGTAATAAACGTTTAAAATAGTGTAAATAATTTATATTTGGAAGTGTAATACGTTAATATTGTTTTCTGTTGTACGGTATACAGTACGTTACAGTAGTTCAGTGTTTCTCAAACTCTGGGGCGCGCCCCCTTGAGGGGCGTGATAATTGTACAAGGAGGGTGGGAGCATATTGAAAGTTGAAATCTAAAGATTATTCAAAACATTATTAATTTTTTGAAAGTAAGCAAACAAAATATTTTTTTCTGACATAATAAATATAAAACACATATTTACACTGATATGATACACTTATAAAAGACTGTCTGTACAATGTATTTTTTTTTTTAAATTTTAACAATACTAAGTTAAGAACAAGTTTGATAATTACCAGTGACCCCAGGGGTTTTGTAAACACTTATCTTGATGATTTTTGCACGGTTTATAATTAATTTTTAATGCCGATTAAAAGTTACGCGGTTTGGTTTCCAATGCCACGGTTTTACTTAGACGCCCTAATTTGATTTTTTTTTTGGGGGTAGGAGAAAGGAATAAATAAGAAAATACTCTGAAATAAGAAATCCCTTTGCAAAAAACTGTCAAGGTCATTTTATTTATTCCCAAACCTTGGAATAATTTTTTGGATAGGGTACGAAAAAATCGATTTGAAAAAACGTATATATACGTCTAAAAATTTAAAGCTTTTTGGGTGAGCGAGACGTTTATATACGTAGGTGGCAAAGAGGAAATCTACTGTAGCTTTAGTATAAAAAATATAGTATCATTTATATTTTTCAATACAAGTTTTTGTTGAAGGGGTGCGATGAAAATGATGATTAAATATTGGGTCATGAGTATTGAATGTTTGAGAAGCACTGCAGTAGTTATTATTTTTTTATACTTAAAAAATGTAATATGGGCCTATTCAATTAATGATGTAGTGTGAAAGAAAAATTTATCCACTTTAAATGCCATTACTCAGAAATGAAAAAAATATTGATTTCACTAATCAAAGCATTAAATTAAAAGCAAGCGCGCACTGTCGTCTGGCGTAGACAAAACAAAAAGAGAAAGTTTTGCTTCACACATAAAAGATAGGTATATATTTAACGGTTTTTGCAGCGCACTTCTGGATAGCTTGCTGATGGCAGAATTTTTCCCCACTTTCTTAAATATTTGACACTTCACCAATATTTTTTTTAAAATTTTAGCATATGTTTATTGTGATGTATTTAAAAATTATTTAAAAACCCTTAAAAAAATTCAGTTGTTTTGCGTGAAAGAGTAACAAACGTAGATCCATATAAACTTTCGCGTTTATAATATTAGAAAGGATATTTCCTCCTGATTAAAATGAATAAACTACAGCAAATCAAGAAATTTCATAAACAGCAGTAAACGTCTGTAAATAGCGTATTTCTCCTTTTTTTATTTAATGGATAAGTATAAATATAAAATAATTTCCTGGAAATTGTTTATTGCTTTTCATATCATTCAACTTGACTTTGATAATAATATCATAAAACATAAATTGTATGCAAGACTTATGCTATCATTATGGAAAACATTACACACTAAGATAGCTTTATCTCGTTTTAAAAACGTTTGCCATTGGGGAAAGGACGATTTGGAAATAGAAATCTGTCAAGAATATTTAAAAACTTTGAGCGAGAAAAACAAAGGACTAGGGTAACATGTTTTGTCAACAAGCCCGTCATGACGAGTTTGAAATCATTAAGTCTATTTTGGTATGTCTTTTCACCTGAAATTCGATGAGATATGTTAATGAATGCGTTATTTCAAAGAGCGAGTTCAGAAGTTTCAAAAGTTATAGATACATTCTGATATTTAATTCATAGTTAAGATTGAAGTATTTTTTATTTTTCTATAAAGTAGAGATCATAATTTTAACTTCATATTTATTTCGTTTTAAGTTGTATATTAGATTTTCCTGAAATATGTTGAGTAATTATTATATTGAATGTTAAGTTATCCGACTACGTTCGGGAAACGGATTTAAAAAAAACGTAAAATAGATAATATTTGGATTTGAGTTCATTAAATTAGAAAATGTATATAAAAGAAAAATATTATTACAATAAAAAATTTTAAGAAATATTTTGACAAAAAAAACATAAAAAACCGAATTTAAAAAATTTTCTCCTTTTTAAAAAATTTTTATTATAAAAATATTTCCCCCGTATTTGCTCAGACCTCTGTACAGGGGTCAACAAATTTTTGAAATACATAACTTGAGGGGGTTTACCCATGTTTTGACAACAGAGGGAAAAATTTTTTAAAAAAAAACGCCGTTATTTCAATGGGTTGTAACCTGAAAATAATGTGAATTTTCAAACATCATAGTTGACTCTGCAGAGGTCGAGCTATATACAGGAAAAAATAGTATTATAATGAAGCATTTTCCCAAAAAGGTTTATTTAACTTTTGTCGAAATATTTTATTTAAAAAATTTTTTTCCCAAAACCCCTTAAAACAATTTTATACATGTATTCTAGTCTATGTGACATTAAATATCATGAAAATTATCGATTTATGTGCCTTTTTAAAATCTCGGTTCCGAACGTAGTCGGATACCTTAAACATATAATTTTTGAGTCCTGAAAAACATTAGCAAAAACTCTATAAACCATTATGATTTTTTTAATTTTACTTTATTAAATATTATTTCCTTTTCGAAAAATAATAAATGCATCACTTTGATACTTAAATTGAATCAAAGAAAACTTTTACTACATTTCTCAAGCGAACTGTTTTTTCCTAAAATTGACTATCATAATTATAAATTTTTTTTTTTTTCTGTTACTTTCCTCTTAATGATTATGTCGTCAGTGTATCTTTTAGACATTCATTGATTTTGTCATATTATTATATTTATTGCATTTACGGTACTTATGTATTATTATTATTTATCTAGAAGCCTTTTTATTTAAAGATGGTTGGGCATTTAAATATGTTAAATACTTGCTGAAATGCTTATTTTTAATATAGCTATATAAAAGATTTTTTTTAAATTTAATATGCCACGCAAACATATAAAACATTTTCAGCATATTTTAAAGCAGAGTTACAGAAAAGATAGCAATAGCAAAAACACAAAAATAACCGAGAAAATAATTCAAGTGATAATCTTGCACAAAGATCAAAGAAATACGAGTTGAAATAATCATTTTAACAGGAATTAAGCAAAACATCATTAAATGGAATCTTTTGAAAAGCTGTTTTCGTAAATGACATATAATAAAGTTCATTCACGAGAGAATCACATGTAATTTCTTTTACGCTTACGGAAACACGGTGGCGACAAATGTGCAATTAGATTCAAAATCAAATTTAAAATCCACTTTATCGACCTTTCTGGGTTTTTCATTTAGAAAACAGTTATGGAATTTTAAAAGAATCGATTCGTTCCATGTCGATAAAGCGAGATTCATTTCTTTAAACTCATTATGTCTTAAAGAATAAATTCCAGCAATGAATATCTTAAGACAATAGTACGGCTACTTATTCCTTGGCTGGGGAAAAACAATGAAATCTTTCTTTCTTTCAAAAAGATTTGTTAACGAAGATTACTCCTCAAGAATTCAAAATATTTCGCATCAAGATGTGCGTTTAAAAAATCTTTTTTAAAGGGTCATTAATCTACGATTTTTTCAAAACATTTCTATCATTTCAAAAAATATACTATAAAGTATCGTTAAAGTTCTAAGCTAATAATATTTGTTTTGAAAACAATTTATAAAGAAAATATTGTATAACAACTTCTTTGTTCTTTTTTCTGTAGAGTACAAGCTTTTTTTCACTATCACTTCAGATTTAATTGTATTAAGTGGTTGTAAGCACAAATGTAAAATTGTAGGTGATATATAACACAATTATTGAAACCATTTAAAAAAGGGTTTGAATAAATAGTAATCCTTAATAAAGCTTATCATGCGGTTTATTTTTGAAAATGGGCCAAACAGGAGTGAATTAAGGATATAAAGGATAATTTTAAATGCTATAAAAATAATGTGTAGGTTTTTCAAAAATTTATTTTAACACTTAAGAGAATACGTTTCTTTCGAAAAGTGTGGTAAAAAAGGATTGAGTTTTTTTTTCTGATAGAAAATGATTATATAGGTATAGTGTAAATTATTTTTCTCAATAACAATTATAGTGAGGGGGTGATTAAGCAACGGGAAGGGTAATTATAATCTAACCTACCTTTTTTTACTAGAACGGATCTCAGACGGGCATTAGAAGTTAAAAACGTGTACAAGACCCCCCGGGGGAAAATGTCCCTTTTTAGGTATCTTTCCCCCGGGCAGATACGGGCAAATGAGTAAAGGGCTTAAGACTTATAGGAAAAGTATATTTAATCTTAAGGAATCTAGTTTTAGGTATATATCATCATTTAATGGTCAGATTAGATTAAATATAAATTTATTAGAAATGCATATTTCTAAGTTAGGGCACAAACTTATTAAATTAAGTAAGCAAAATTGTAATTGGCACTCACATTAATCATTCTTCTCGTTGTTATCATTTTTTTCTCGTCATTTTCTCACGATTCCTACTCACAAACACACTTATATATACATATAATCTTTAATATCACATATTAAATGACTATAATTTAAATTTCAGTCAACACCATGTGAAAGAAAATAATAAGATAGTACAAGACAAAGTATTGTATCAACAGCAGTACATTAGCTAAGTCTCTGGTGATTTAAGCGATTGAAAGGTTAAAGATAACTTTTAGGCCCCAACCTTCCCATTTATTTGCCATACTTATGGTCTGAAATAAAAGTCACAAGAAAAAATACAACTAGAAGGGATATTTAGAAGAGTTAATAAGAAAATTCGTTCGTAAAAGTGGAAACCTCTAAATCCTGTAGTAGCAAGAAGCCTTCTTCCTAATTAAAAGAAAATAATAAATTCTAAAGTGCAAAAAAGAAAAAAAATAAAAATCAAAGCGGGGATTTCACAGCGTAATCTAAACATTTTTTTTTAAAATTAAGTGTCAATAAAATCAACACTTTCATTTAAGTGTTTCAAGAAATTTTTAGTGGTGAAAAGAGCCTGTTCTTCAACCGGATAATTCCTAGCTATATTGATTTTCCTCTTTAGTTGGCACTGGCTGATGCTACCATGTGTCGTTGGACAATAGCAACAATATCCCGTGATATTTTCCTGCTGAGCAATAAAAATATTTTTAGTTAAAAAAAATATAAAAGTTCTGTTGTTTGAAAACGAGAGAATTTCATTATTGATTGTGTGATGTTTATGAGTTTTGACAGACCAACATTGTGTTCAGAAAGCACTTAAATGGGAAAGAATTCCTTGATTGATTTTTGAATCAGGGCTCTCCTTTAGTATGTTAATACTTTTTAAGTTTAAGGAAATATTAGTTTTGTACGATTAAGAGCTTTATAGATAAATTTATATAACAAAAAATTTTTATAATTTTTTTTTTCAAATTTACTGAAAGGAATTTAAGATGCTTAACGAATTATTGAACCATTAAATGGGTAAAAATATCATACTCATTTTTTTTAAATGAATTCATATAATAGGTATTGTTCACTAATTTAAAATTCATATGTGTATCACTGTCTAAACCCTCAACCAGTGATTATATATGCCCCCCAATTTTGTAAAAATCCCCGGGATGTTTTTTCCGAAATACGATCATTTTCTTGCACCCCATCAAAATTTTAAAATTTTAAAATGAAAAAATACAACAGTGTTTGAAGCAGTTATTTATTTCTATGTAAACTTGCTTATTTATACTTTTTCTTTTCACTCCAATACACCGCATACGCTTGCCATTGTGCAAAACCGTGGTGTTGGTGAGCGAATCGCTTAACTTTCAATCGGCAGTTAAGGGATTGATTAACTTTTACAAACTTGATATTTTTATAAGCACATTTTATATTTGTCTAATTCATTTTACATTAATTAACTAAAAGTTATTCTTGAGAAAACAAAAGCAGATCATTTTCTTCTCTTTAAAACGGGAAAATTATTCATTAAAAATCAATCCTTTTATTCTTTTTTAAATTAAAATTTTTGAAAAGGCAGGTTGCAATAAATTTTATATAAGTTCATCGCATAAAATTCGTATAACAAAATTAACCTTTTTTCCTCAAATATTCAGTAAGCCTTAAAAGCAATTAAATCCATCCAATTAAATTGAAAAAAAGTCACAAGAAAACCCTCCTTATAAATATTTGCAATCACATTTAAATTACGTTTTTCAAATTGCACTTTTCATGATTTTATCAAAGAATTTAACGCTGCTCTGGGCTTAAACTACTTCAGAAATTACTTCATTCTCCCAGAAGAAATTACGCATAGCACATATACAAACACAAAACTGGAGATTTCTCGAGCAAAGTAATTTTCAAATTGTGCTCTTTATTATTGTATTTGTCCATTGGGAAAAAGGATAAAAAATCAGAGTTTACAGTAGATTAAAATTTATTTCTCACTAACCTTCAGAGAAGCAATAAGCATGATGAATAAAAAATTGTCTTCAAATACTGCTCAGTACAGTTTTGTTTTTCTTGAGTTCTTTATTTTGTTATATATTTTAGCATCATACTGTTGTAAATGAATTTTTGTTCCCTCTAGAGATTTATTTCGAATTATTTATTTTTTATGCAGGATTTATGTCGGTGTGTTTTTCTTTGGGAGTACATTCAATAAATAAATGAAAATAATTTATTAAGAATAAGGTGGGAAATGTGAGAAGTAGATTCATAAGTGTTTAAAATCATCGTATGTTTCTAAATGTATCATAAAAATATTACCGGTTTTGCTAAAATATGTAAGGTCAGTTAACCCCTTAACTGACGATTAAAGTTAAGCGATTCTCTCCCCAGCGCCACTGTTTTTCACTTAAATGTGCGTATGCGGTGTATGGGGGAGAAAAGAAAAGGATCAAACAAGCAAATCTTTGTCTGAAATAAGCAAATCCTTCTCAACCACTGTAAAGTTTATTTTAAAGCATTCCAAAGCCCTCGGAATAGTTTTACTGATAGCAGCGTAAAGAAAATAACGAATTTTGGAAAGACGTTTATATACGTTTGAGGCACTTAATGCAGCGGCTGAGCGAGATGGACATATACACCGGTGGCATTTAAGAGGTTATGAGTAAAGATCAAAGAAAAATATAAATAAAAGATTGAGGAAATAAAAATCCAACAATGTACCCTTGTTCAGTTTCGTTTGTGCGAATTCTTTTCTTTTTAAAATTATTTCTGTTAACTACGAGGCGTGTTGAAATAAACAGGTACGTAACGATGTAATAACGTAAGTGTTAACACATTTGTCAATGCCACTATGGGAGAACGTAGCGAGACTTCTAGGAAGGCGAATGGAGTCTCCAGCGGGGATTGGACCATGCGTGGGCACCCGCATGCGCTAAAGAAAGCAGATGCTCTTATAAAAAGCGACGTCAATTTACAAGGCATTGCGTATGAGCAGATGATGGTGTTCAAATTGAAAACTTCAATGATTAAGGAGCAGCAAGATGGTATCCGATTTTTGACAGCTAATGTGTTAAGGGGAGTTGGAAACTTCTTTCTCTATATATACTGACAATGTTAACTTGGCTGTTTTCGATGTACCTTTTCTCAAAATCGTTATATGTACATGCTTGAAATTTTTCGTACAATTAAAATCTACCTTTCTCATTATACTGAAATGAGCTATTGGCTAATTTTGAATTTTTTAAAAAAATTATGAAATATTTTATCAAACATTGCGAACTTTAACTCATTTTCCACATAAAAAATTTGTAAAAAATAAATTTTTGAATTTTTTTACAAAAGGCTCATTTGAGTATATATTAGCCATCATTGTAAATATATCATAAAAAATTTACATACCTGTGAACTGTAGTTTCTCAGAAAAGGTACATCGAACATCAAAATTTACATTAGGAGATAAATTGATTTTATAGTATACAGTGAGACTTCTAATAAGCTAGGAAATAATAAATAAATAAATAAATAAATGGCTCTATTTACAAAGAAAGACACATGTTTTGGTTTATATCAGACGTTAAACTTTTACATTTTTCGCCATTCAAATGGGCGTGGCCCAGTTTCAACGATTATTTAAAAATAGGTTTTATGGGGCTTCTAAATACCCTAGAGGTTAAAGTAAGGTATTTTTAGAAATGTCAAAATCTATACAATTTGAAAATGTAAGAATCTTAAATTGTCAAATAAAATAATATTTGAGTTTTCCAATACTTCTTCATCTTGCCGCTATTCATCACCTCGAACAACGTTGTTCTGCTCCATGATAACGTTTGTCCCACTTTCAGGGCCACAAATGCGAACTAACCAATTTCAAGTGGGAACATCATGACCATCTAGCCGACAGTTCAGACATGTTGCCTATAATTTCCACGTTTTTCGTCTCCTGAAAAAACATCTGATAGGGAAGGGCTTCCACTCAGATGACGAACTCAAGGAAGCTGGGAAGGACTGTGTCTTGTCATGGACACAGGAATAATGGGAAAAAGAAATCCTTCAGCTGGTTAATCAATGGAATCATTGTGCTCAGGTCTATGGTGCATACTTACTCTTCATCTATACTAGGGATGGCAAACCATTGTCACGCGTGCCATTGATGTCACACGGCACAATATTTTAGGCACACCACCGATCAAAACAATCAACCATGACTGATTCTTAAATCAAGGAATTTTCAGTGAGGTTTTCTCAGTTCAAAGAATTATCAGAAAGGCTCAAGTTCATTATGTGCCCTGAGGGGACACATTTGATAAACTGAGCTTGCCCCAAACGATTGGTTGGAAATTGAAATGCAACTTATTGATTTCTACTCTAGTTCAATATGGGTACAGAAATTTATTGAAACAAGCAAAAAGTTGGAATTGATTGAGAAACAGAAAGATTAACAAGCAATATAAGTGTCAGTAACGAAATTTTGGAAACATTTAAATTCGATTCCAAACACGTTTAACTGTTTGAAGAAGCATGCTCATACTATTTTAACCCTATTTTTATCGACCTATGCCTACGAGTCATTATTTTTAGAGATTAATAGCATTAAAGATTAGTTTGGAAACCATTTGGCTGATGACTCCAAATCAGCATGCATTCTTCTAAACTTAACATGTTACTCAATCCTAATATAATTTATTTGTCATCTAATCTCTCTGCAACAGCAGAAATCACACTAATGTTACTTTATATAATTTGGATTACAAGTTTAACTTAAACATTTACAACACATTTACAAAACACAAAATGTATTTTTCTGTAGTAAATAAAGAGTTTTGTGTTGTTAGTATTTAGTTTAATTATTTTCCTAATAATCACAAGTCAAAATTATTTGACGGCACGTCTATACCTCATTACACATTTCTTTAGAAAAAATGACACGTTAATCCATAAAGGTTCTCCTCCCCGGATCTATACCCACAGTGTCGCTTCTTGCTTTTCATTTGAACACCCCTTGTATATCTAACAACAATAGACAGACTGTACTGGAAATAATATCTTAATGTCTTTTATAATTTCTAAGAAATAAGTAATTTTAGCTCCAATTTTGTCATAAAATTGTTTTCAAATAGGATAGGTTATTTGGAAATAAATGCTTCTTTTCAATCCATGGTTATTAGTATACCAAGAAGAAGAAAAAAAATCTTAAAAATTCTTATTACAATCTACAAAAATCTTATATACATTTTAAAAATTTATGTCAAATAAATAAAAAATTAAAAGTATTCATAAAAGCATTGGCAGAAATTCTAAATGTCCTTTTTTGAAAATTTATCTAAAAGGAAATGTAAAATACAAAACGTTTTGAAAAAATTTTTTACCACTTTTGGAAAAATTTATATTTAGACATTTGGATACCATGCAAGTGAAATATATTAAATTACATAAGGAACAATTCATTCCAAAAATTTGGAGGAAAGTAAACTAATACAAGTACATCACTAAAAAATTCAATATTAAAAATCATGTTCCTTTAAAAAAATTATTCAAGTGGGTGAATTGCGTTTATGAATCTAAAAATATTATATAAAAATTAAGATTTTCAAAATGAAACAGTTGTTGGTTTCAATAATGGAGCATCTATAACTTATCCCTAAAATTAATTTTTTAAATAGTAATATTGGCCACATATATAAAATAAATATTTCATGCCATTTTTAAATTTAATTAGCTTTTATTTCAAATTTAACTGCAGGAACATTTTCAAATAACTTTTTTGTAGACAATCTTTCTATCTATGTATGTAGACGTATACATATATATATATATATATCTACAATTGTACGTTTATCTATATCTGTGTTTATAGCTATATATATATATATTAATGAAGGTTGGATCCATAATGCATTGCTAACCCTAATTCGCTGGCCTAATTCAGCGACAGCTTTAGAAATCATAATAGGTCTCCAGTTTAGTCCAAAGACTTTCTTGTATCTACATTTGTAGAGTCTGGTGAATTCCAATTTCTTCCTGCTTTAGCACTGTAGGTTCTAGTACTTCTTCACATTTATTTTATATTACTATATGTATATGTGTGTGTCAGTGTGTAGCAGTGTAACAACTTCAATGAGATTTAAATCTTATTAATTTCTAATATCTAAATCATAATTCCGAAAGCTCTTTTTCAAAACTCGTCTAATAACATTTAGCATTAAAAATTAAAACATATATCTTGGTATATTTTTAATGACTTCCTCATTAAAAGGATTAGACTTTGAATTAATGACAGATTTATTGTTTATTTGTAGTAAAAAAAAGATAAAAAAAGTTTAAACGTGCCTTATAAAGCAGTTTCAACTTTAACCTTAACAGTGATGTATTTTCAAAAAAAATCTAATTATGCCCTTTACATGAACACGTGTTTTTACTTTTTTGTATACCGTTTTTCCTTGCTTAATATTAAGCATTTAATTCTGGAATTTGATCTATTCTTTTTCTTGTACTTTTGTTCTTGAGTGAATTGTAAGCTCAAAATAACTCCTCTGATGCTAAAATTAAATAATTGAGGATGTGATCAATATTAAGATTTGTTTGAGTATCGTGACTACAATATGAAAAATGAATCTCACCTTCACATCGATTCATTACAAATATATATATATATATATATATATATATACATATATATATATATATATATATGTAATAATTCCCAGTAATCTGAGCTTGAGCATGTTTTTAATTTCTAATGGTACTGGCCATTAGTACACGCGAGTAAATATTAACTCGCTACCCGCCTAACGGGAATCTTTTGAACAATATCTATCCACCATACATGTCTCATTTTATCTGAATTTTCATTTCCCGGTCAGTATATAACTCAAGATTTCTGGAAATACCGTTTCTTTCTCATTTGTCCTTCGTTAGGTAGCTTGATGAAGCTGGTGTTTATCTTTATTATTGATTTGAAGTGCAGTCTCTTTTTTTGTGTATCTCAAGATGTTCAATGAAACAGATTTCTCGCCACAAAGGATTGCCTCATCAATGTCATCAAATGAAACATCAACCATCAAAGATAACCATCATGGTTAAAATCATATTCACACCCTCAAAATAATGATATTCATCCTTGTCACTCGACTCGTCCTTACAGTAATCGCTACACCACACTCCATGAATTTTATATATATATATAAAACTCCTGGAGTTTGGGGTATATATATATATATATATAAAACTTACGTTAATTATTTAAACTTAAAAGCTTTTTAATTTGTTATGGTTCTATAAATCTCTAGGACTTCTCGTAAATAATTAGAGTTACCAGCTACCCTCCTAACGGGAATAACTGTAACTTTAAACATATGAAAAATATATAGTAATTAAACTTAGAGTTGTTATTATGTAAGCCGTATCATCCAATTATCTGGACCAGTCTGAAGAGAAGTCATGGGAAGTCACGCGAGTTTTTGGACTTCCGGTTGCTTTGTGTAAACTTCAATTTCAAGGAAAAATCACTGACCGCTTCTTGTCCCCGTCCTACAAAACGTGCGTGTGTCATATTTGCGTTATGTGTGTGTGTTCCATGTTTGTGATATGTTCTTTTATTGAAAATAAATGTATATCTAAATCAACAAGCCTACTCCATCATGTCAACGACATTTACATCAACATATCAATAATGAAAATTAAATTAAATACGTAAAGCCTTCCACTCAAAACTGCTAGACATATATAATTCTAAAATCATAATTTCAAAATAATTGGGTTGAACTCAAAATTAATAGTATTTGCAAATGAGATAGAAAGAAAAGGTTTCCATATGTTCCACAAACTCTAAAATGTGTCAACAATATCGGGTTTTCATCTGAAATATATATGAGAATATGTCTGAAATATATATGAGAATACATGAAGTACTTTTACATAAATCACCAAGAATATTGGTTGAAGTAAAATGAAGTGAAAGCATGGTTCACAAGAATATTTACTCTTTCTCAAGGCACTTGCAAGTCCTGTCACGTAATGAGCGATTGTATACTCCAGTTGGTTGCTCCCACAAGCTTGCTCTCCGAGAAATATTTATGATCCTCTGTAAAAAGACTTCCTCAGAAATAGAGAATTGGGTTATCCTTCAAGAGAAAGCTCTGCGCATTGTTGTTTCTCGCCTTCGATGGTCCTAGAAGCACCCCTCCGTTTTTTCAAAAAGACTTTTTTTTATGATTCAGCTAGAGAGAAAATTTGTACGTACGGCAAGGAAAAAACTGGAATGTGATGGTGAAATTTCTTGATGAACCGGAACCTTGAAAAATAATTTGAGTTATGTGACTTTGCATGCGGTTACCTTACGGAAAAAACCCTATTTATGTTGAAATTGAATAAATGGAACTTTTTGGAGCAAATGCATGGATTTCAATTGAAAAAAAGGAAATTTGATGAATTTACTCAAGACGTAATTATGTTTGAAAGTATAAATAAATATGAATAAACATGAATAAATATTTCATAAAAAAGTTAGCATAAATGAATAAATTTGATGTAATAAGTACATCAATTTAATAGAATATACAACATGAAACACGTAACATTTCTAGATTGCTATATATAGAAGCTTTGAAAACTATTTAATGTATATCGGTTAAATTGGATGTTGATACCGATTTTAAAGTACGTTAGTACTTCTCAAACTTTCAATATTTGCAACCCAATATTCAAACGGAATTTTCATCTCGCCCTCCATAAAAATAACAATACATTGAATTCAATAATTCTATACTTCGGCACTATAGCTGCAATACGACATTTTCTAAAGTTCCACAAGCGTATATAAACGTCTTGCTCAGACAAAGTGTTAAATGAACCCAACGTGTATATACGCCTTTCCGAAGTACAATCTTTTCTATGCACCACTATGCATAAAATTATTTCGAAGGCTTCGGAATACAATAAAAGGTCCTTGACGGTGTTTACGATGTATTTACCTATTCCAGAGGATTTCCTTATTTATTCTTTTTCTTCCTCTTCTCCCAATATATCACATGTGCTAGCCTATGTGAAAAACGGTGGCATTAGGAATCGAATCGAATAACTTTTAATCGGCAACTAAGGGCTTAATTATAAACTGTACAAATTATTGGGATAATTATTAATTTTTTTATATAATTTTATATATGACAAGCCCATGGGTCATTGGTAAATACTAAATATGTTCTTAACTTAGTATTGTTAAATTATTTATAAAATATATTGTACAGTACTGATACAATTATACGTGTATTATATCAGTGTCCAAATGTTGATTACTTAACTCATTAACTTGATATATATATATACTCATATGTCCTTCATTGTGTGATTTTCCTACTGTCTATGTGTTTGTCAATGTTATTGTTTGGATGTTATCTCTTGTTTGTAGAGAATTAGCCTATATATATATATATATATATATATATATATATATATATATATATATATATATATATATGTAAACTTTTTAAGTATTTCGCTGCTTTCGATTATTTAAAATTTAATGTTAATCTTCCTGTATGTGGCAGAATATCTGTGAAAAAAATTACTCTAAAATCTGTCGTATAACACGCACTGCCGTATAACGCGCATCTATACTTTCAAGCTGCAATTTTTGTGATTTTGAGGTATATTCACCATTTAACGCGCATCCCTTTTTATCGAAGAAACCTTAAAAGTAAGTGTGCAAAGCGTGTGTGTTCATTTGGCATTTTATGAAGTTATTTATTTGAGGTATAATCCAAGCTTTTGAAAAATATAGTATATTTTTAGAGCTACAACCCTTTACTTTCATAAGAAGAATGTTATTTTTTTTAAATAATTAGTATTTCGATATATGTAGAAATCTAATTTTTTTTATATGCTCATTTTTTTTATTATTTTTAAAGCTCTCCTTTTTATACTCGGTAACGCGCACCCATAAATTTTTAGCTTATTTTTTGAGTTAAAACTGTGTATTTTAAGCTAGATTTTACGGTAATACTTTGTTTTAGCTATGTTTGGAAATACTTTTGAGTCCTTCTAAATAAGAAATGCCCGTAATTAAAAATTAAAGATAAATAACAAATTAAGTCATTTTTAATGTTATTAAATTAAACTAGATTTAAAGTAATATTATTAAAAGAATAAAACTGGTTGAAGTTTAAGAAGTTAAAGTTGAAGCTTCTGAAATTGAGTAATTTACATTTCAGAGATATGCTGCGATAAAGGCTTAAAACTAAATGTATTATTAAACTTTAATTTTCATATTTAAAAGTGAAATTGAACATTAAGATGTAAGTATTGACATACAAATTATTCATTCATTATTTTAAAAAAATATAACATACAATTTTTCTATTTTGTTAAATTTTCAATGCATTTATGTAGCAAACATAATCAGTACCTGGTTTTATAAAAAACAAAGTTTTTCACTTAAACTCTTATTATTTTAAACTATATATAGATATTGATTCCTCATGATAAGCTTTGTCTTTCCTAATTTCTATAAGTATAAAGACCACGCAGAATATCACAAAATAATTGTTAGAATACCTAGGAACAACATGAACATTTTGTGTCTATTTCTCTCTATTCGAAAAAATGTACACATTTATATGAAATCATTAGTTCATCACATTTTACAAAATATGCAGGCATGCGTGTTGAGGAAAAATGTTTTGCATAGTAAATATTATATCAAATTCTTCTGTATTTCAACGTAGAGTGTTCTGTTTCATTAAATATTAAATAGTAAGTAAGTATTTTCTGTAAGTGATTACAACGCATAATCCATGAAGCTTCAACGGAAATTATTCATCTAGAACTGTTTTGGACCCTGATTATGAAGAAATCTTTCTATTTAATATTGTACTCTTCATAACTGCATAGCTATACAAAGCGACTAATTGCATTAACGTTAACATGCCTAATGAACCGAATTATTTTTGCGGAGAGAGATAAGAAATACAAATAAATGAGGATTTTTCAAGCAAGCATTCGCCTGAAGTGTATTTTGATTATTCTGCTTGTCCTTTGGGAGAGAGATGAATGAAAATTCTTACATTCGAAATCATATTAAAAGGAAAATTAATTTTTATGGTAATGCTTAGGGAAATTAACTTTTACTAACAGAATTAATCAGTTTACAATGTTTTCTTAGATGCTCGCAAAAATATAGGTTTGAAAGTACCCTTGTTTATTATTCAATTCACAACAGCAAATGAGTGAAATATACTTTCTCTTTGGTATGAAATATTTTCGATTCGAGAAAAAAAAGGATCAGTTTTTTTTCTATTCATGTGTAAGGAAGAATAAACAGACTGAAGTACTTATTTGTACACATGATATCCCAGTTTTTTACTAAGATCTAGATGTTTTTATAAACAATAAAACGCTTTACTTGTTCAATAGAAATAATTTTTTGTATTGAATAGATTAATACAACCTGAAACTTTTTTGAAAATAGATTACCAGATATAAATATGGTAAGAGTGAGCGTTTATTACACTATAAAGCGATACAAGTGCAATTTGCAATGAGCCTCATAGTTTTGAACTGTTAAAATATTTTAAAATCATTATATTCTCACATAAGTTATAAAACATATAAAATACAAACTTAATTACTTGAATCCCCGCTTTAATAAAAAAAATCATGAAACTAGAACACAATAAATATATATAATTATGCATCTTTTAAAAAAAGGGTTTTAGGTTTGTATACCGAGTAGCCAAGTTATTATAATCACCCATTCAATACAATATTGGACAAACATTTGCCCAAATTACTCCATGGATTCTTCTTGAAATGAAATCTACGAGTTGCTGATAGATGGAATGAGGAATTTAAAACCATATCCGATGAGTGTTGCTTTGCAGCCAGGTTCCAGATGTCCCATCTGTTCTCATGCCTCAGATTCTCAATAGGGTTGAGAATTAGGGATTGTGAAGGCCACCAAACCGATGAAAAATTTGTCATGTTCTTTGGACTGTTGTATAACAGGGAGAATTTTCCAGCTCAAAGTATCCATTTCTCGTTTAGTATTTCACTATTATAAAACAATGTACTTGATCTTCGATAACATTTAATAACCTTTGGTTTACTGGCGCTCTTCCGCTCAAATCAATGGAACCATGCAAAGCCAGTGAACATCCCCTAAATCATAATATTGTCTCCACCAGCTTAAAAGTTGAGAAAATGCAGATGGGGTTGTTTTCTCATGTCCAAAATTAAGATCACAAATGTGTTTTTCGTAATAACTTTAAATTTCCTCCAGAAAAACTGATAGATTTGTATTTTATATATTTTGAAATGCGCGTAGTACAATATCTACTCTTAATTTAGTAAAAGATGTTATTTAGTGTTAGTTTTGGGAGAAATACTGGATTGAGAACGTTCAAGCATATGGGAATTTTGCATCCAGTCTCGTGAATATTGCTTTGAAACAAACAAGTTAGCCTGTTTGCAGTTTGATTTCTCTTAATCGTTTAGTTCAGTGTTTCGCAAACTTTTAATGTTTGTGACCCAATTTTCAATCATAAATTTCATGATGCCCCCTTCCATACAATGAATTCATTTTACTAATAACGTACTTTAACGCTAAAGCTACAATACGATCTTAATTATAAACTGTAAGAATTATCAAATTAAGTATTAAATTTTGCATATAATTTTGTAAAAGCCCATGGGGTCACTAGTAATTATTAAACTTGTTTCTAACTTACTTTTGTTAGATTAATTATCAAATACATTGTATAGTACTGATACACATATATAAGTATATTATATCATTGTAAATGTGTATTTTTTATTATTGCACAATGTATTTCATTTCTTCCAGTAAAACAATATTTTTTAAAAATCTTTTATTTTCCACTTTTCGATATGCTTTCCCCCTTGCAGAATTATCACGCCCCTAGAGGGATGCACCCCACAGTTTTAGAAACGCTGGCTTAGATGATTCCTTGAGATGGAGAATCGTTAGCAGTCTTGATGCTGGCCTGTATTAAGCGGAGGAGGCTCGAAGGTTACAAGTAGCCCGAAAGTGATCTCCAGGATATGGTATCAATACCAAACAAGTGGTATTGTCCCCAGGAAGGTCAGCCAAGATCGTCACAGAGCATCGACATCTGCACAGGATCACTACTTGGCGTTGAGCGCGTGACGTCATAAATGAATAATGGATCCTCAGCTAGCTTGTGTCATTCCTACTTTGTCTGGAAGAAGAATTTCTAGGAAAGAAGTTTACGGCCTTCTTCCAAAGAATGGCCTTTACGCTCGGTGCCCCATCTGCTCCATCCCTTTGTATCCATCCAGCAAAACAGACCAGATATTGTTGAGCTGAAAACATCAGTTGTAGATACCGCAAGAATGGGGTGGTGTTTTTTTCAGAGAAGATTCGAAATGTATCAGACAGAGTGATTCTCGTCGAGTCTTTACCTTGAGAGAAAATGGAGCATGCTGTCATTCCTCCTGAGTAACAAAAATCAACAGATTTAATGGCAAAGGTACTTTTTTGTGTAGTGGCATAATGTTGGACAGTCGTACACCACTCTATGTTTTCGATGAGGGTACGGTCAACTAACAGCGCAATAGGACTGAGATTCTGGAAGCCTATGTGAGGTTTTTCTGTTTGTATGGGCTGGCACTATATTTTAATGGATGAAAATGCACGATCACACAGAACTTACAGTGTTGATTAATTTCATGAAAGAGCGGATACTCACCGCATGGATTGACCCTCATGGTTTCCGGATGACAATTGTATTGAATATGTTTGGGAGGCTCCAGGAAAAGCCATTTCTAAACGTAGCTCCTCTCCCAAGACCCGCAGGAATTAAAATCCCCCCTTATAGAAAAATTGGCTTTGTTGCCACAAATACTTTTTGACAACCTCATAAGCAGCATGGAAGCTCGTTGTAATTTTTATTTAGTAGTTCATATTGATCACATTCTGCATCAAACAGACTTTTCCTGAGACAAATGCTTTATGTCTGAATCATAATTTCACACTTTTTGATATGACTTGTATCTTAACCCACAATTAAAATTTTTAACCACATTGTTATGTTGATATATTTCTCTATTTCCCCAGATTTTTATGTTTATGACCTTAAATTTCGACATGAATATATTTGATTTTGTTTTTTAAATATTTGCAATCTGTGCTATCTATATACATGGTGTAATTAAAAATATGATTCGTCGGACCACATACCCTTTTCTAGTCATCCACAATTCAATCCTTGAGATCATTTCGATCTGGATAGTCTACTTTTCTTCTAGGTCAGTGTTTCTCAAACTCTCAATATTTGCGATCCAATATTCAATTAGAATTGCCATCGCGACCCCCTTCCATACAATAACAGTGTTTTGAATTCAATAATACTATACTTTGACGCTAAAGCTACAATATGATTTTAAACTCTTAAATGTTACTGGCTTATATATACGTCTCGCTCAGCCAAAACATTAAATGTCCTGGGCGTATATATACGTCGTTCCGAAATACGATCTTTTCTGTACACTGCTATCCATAAAAATTATTTTTAAACCTTAAAACTAAAAGCTTTGGAATGCAATAAAAGGACTTTGACAGAGTTTGCGAAGGATTTACTTATTTCAGAGGATTTGCTTATTTATTCCTTTTATTTCGCCCCTCCCTTCCAAAACATTACACATGCCACATAGCACGTCTACGTGGAAAACGGTGTCGTTGGGGAGCTCATTATGTTACTTTTAATCAACAGTTAAGGGATTAATTACAAACAGTACAAATTGTTAAGATAATTGTTAATTTTTGTGTATAATTTTATATATGACAAGGTCACTGGTAACTATTAAAACTTGCTCTTAACTTAGTATTGTCAAATTAATAATAAAATACATCGTGCAGTACTGATACATTTATAAGTGTATTATATCAGTGTGTGTATTTTATTTTTTATTATGCTAGAATGTTTTTTTCGTTTACTCTCAGTAAATTAACAATTTTTAAAAATCTTTTGTTTTAGACTTTTCAATATACTCGCACCCCCCTTGTAGAGTTATCACGCCTCCTTAGGGTAGCTCGCCCCACAGTTTGAGAAACACTGTTCTAGGTTAATGGAAGATTCGAACAGATCGTCGGCTGCCATTGCGTATACAGTGTAATGTGTGGTGAAAAGCTCATTCAGAGACGTTCGCAATTGCTTCTAGTTCAATGCTTCTCAAACTTCCAATGTTTGCGAGACCCAATATTCAATCATATAATTTGCATCGCCCCCCCTCCTCCATACAATAGCGATGTATTAAATTCAATAATATTATGACGTTAAACCTCTTAAACCCCCAACGTATATAAACGTCTCACTCAGCAACTGTGTGTATTGCCCTCAGACGTATATATACGTCTTTCCGAAGTTATATCTTTTCTGTGAACTGCTATTTATAAAATTATTCCGAATTCTTTAGAAAGCAATAAAATGACCATGACAGTGTTTGCGAAGGATTCACATATTTCAGAGGATTTGATTATTTATTCCTTTTCTACCACCCACCCCCTCAATACACCACATACGCTTACCTACGTGCTAAATGGGGCATTGGAGAGCGAATAGCATAATTTTTAATCGGCATTTAAGAGATTAATTTAATAAACCGTACAAATTATCGAGATAAGTGTTAATGTTGATATATAATTTTATATATAACAAATCCATAGGGTCACTGGTAATTATTAAACTAGTAACTTATCATTATTAAGTTAATTATAAAATAATTGTGCACTACTGATGCATTTATAAATGTATTATATTGTAAATGAGTATTTCATTTTTTATTATGTCACAATGTATTTATTTGTTTACTTTCAGTAAGTTAATAATTTTTAAAAAAATTTTTTTTTCAATTTTTCAAGAGGCTCGCGCTCTCCTCGCGCGTAGGGTTATAACGTCCCCCTAGGGGGGAGCACCCCACAGTTTGAGAAACACTGTTCTAGTTTAAGATTCCCGCAATTCGACTTAAGTTTTCTCTTCTGACGGACTGGAAAACTTTCTCAGTTCTGCATATCGAATAAATAACCAGTAGCC
The DNA here is from genome assembly GCA_019973955.1 of Trichonephila inaurata madagascariensis. Classification (NCBI taxonomy): domain Eukaryota; kingdom Metazoa; phylum Arthropoda; class Arachnida; order Araneae; family Nephilidae; genus Trichonephila; species Trichonephila inaurata. Next base: position 21,966 of record BMAV01020855.1, read on the forward strand.
TATGACTAAAAGCCTGACTTTGATGTCTGATTCGTTGATTGGTAATGCACCCTCAGTAAGCAATAATAATCGCTGCTCTCGACACTTCATAAGATTAGCTGTTTTGCTGATATTAGTTTTGGCGCTTTGAAAGCCTTGAATCACCCCACGTTTATATATAAACTCATTTAAATTAAGTTTTTCCCATTTCTTCCTGAGCTCTGCAGTGCGTTTGACAGATTACTATTCCGGTAGTCCATTTTAATTACCTTCCCTTTGGGGACAACAACGTGGCCGATTATCGGAAAAAAGACTCAAGTTGTCATAATAACTGGACACTTGGTATATATTTACAAAGAGAGATATCAAAGAGTGAATACTTTAAGAAATAAAATTGTCACAAAATATCAAATTATAACAAATTGTTTTTATTTTATTATGACATTAACGATAAACATTTCACCTATTTTACAGGTTTCAGCAGGAACAAAAACCGTTTATTTTTACTATCTAAGAAGTATTTCCAAAAAGTTAGTATCTAAAGCTCTATAAATAATAATAAACTGTTTGTGTAGCTGTAATAACATTATTGTGATAGTTGTTTTACACTCAAGCAAGCGTGCATGACTTCACTAGGACCCTCAGTCTTGGGTTTAAAAGCATCTTGGTTCTGTTGCTAAAGCCAAAGTGTAAATATTAATTTAGTTTTTAAAAGCAAGATGTATTAAATGGAATAAATACATCGACAGTTGTTGGAAGAGTATGGAGTGTTATGCATGAATGTGGACGATTTTGGGTGACAATGTTCCTTCTAACGTCACCCACTAAAATGTCACAGTCTTTAATTATTTGGATGTGACACAGTCAATCATCCTAATGTACTCATTGATTGCAACATGTTTTCTTGACATATAGAACCAAAATTGTCCTCTTTTGCGCTTCAACAATTCCTTTACGATGTTTCTACAATGGGGCGGTGGAGTTCATATGGACAAATATAAAGAATCAAAGCCTCTACAACAACAAAATAGTTGACGAAAAAAATCATATATATTATGTAGTGAAATAAATAAATTTTTAATATTTATAATTAATATATATAAACGTTCATGAAATTAACTTTTTTTATATTTCTAAAGATAAAATACTTTTACTTTTGAGATTGACCTTGATGCTTATTTTTTACTATAAAGCGAGAAATAATAACTAACTGTTCTTTTAATATTAAACAAAGTAATTACATTATCGTCAGTCATGCAAGAATGAATTGGAAAAATATTTAAGTTAAAACAATATATTACTTTCTAATTTTTAACATTTATAAAGTGCTAAGTATTGAAGAATATTAAAGTTATAAAAACTTTCTGCTATTCCAAGCAAATGAATTTAAAAAAAACGTATGTTATTTGAGTTTATTTATTGATATTTACAAAAACGTTTTGAGTATTGATTTATTTTTCATTACAAATACAGTTTCAATTATTTCTTAAGAATTTTGAATAATAAAAAACGGGTTATAGTAGGAAAGTCCTCTATAGTTACTAATGGCATATTTTGCCAACATTTAATCAATTTTTACAAACCTAATAATTTAAGCAATTATTTTAAAAAGCAATATTTATGTGGGTACGTATTCATTGTTACCGTAAGGTTTTGACACACAATTTAATTTAAGGAAAATAACATTTTCTAAATGTGATTTAAATTTAGATTTCTCAAAAACCTTTTTTTTTTAAAAAATATAATATTTAAAGCAGATTTTATAAAGGATAAAAAAGAAATTTAGAAGTAACATAATGTGTGTTATAATATATAGATATTATGTACTTTTCATAATTTTTATAAAATTTTCCACATATCTTAAATGAAAGTATTTGGATAAATTTCATCATAATCTTTTAAACTAGGGGTAGCCAACCCGCGTCCCACCTAGAATAATTCTGAGACCCACGAGATTTCTTACAACTTTAAAAATATGATTATTCTGCGCAATATTTTGTTTTACGAGTAGTATTTTGTAACAAATAAGTCACATGGCTGTTTCTATTTCATCACTTTGCTTCTGCTTTTATACATACTTTGAAGAGGGCAATATTGCATTTCAAAAAATTTCGAATTCGAAATATCTGACACAAAAGTTGTGTCCTCTTTTAGATCAACTTACGTCTGCGAATCATTTTTTTCTCTTTTGTAAAGGAAATTTAACAAACTTAAATTGCTCTCAGACATAATGGGCAAAAACTTGCAACATCAATTACGATGTACAAATACACGCATAGAGATTGACTTACAAATTATAAGTGAAAGAGTTGAGCAAAAGTTACGTTTTAGAGGGGTTTTGAATATTTCACTCAATAAATTATTATTTTATCATATTATTATTATTATATTAGCTATGTTTTTGTATAAATGATAAATAATGAAAACGATAAATAAAGGGCTGCGGTGCCCATTTAAAGATATCGGATCATAGCATGCTTCACGAGTTCGATCAAAAAAGCCCCGCCATGGGGGAAGCGGGGCGGGTGTGTGTTAAATCTTGGAGCTGAAACGTCATCCCGTGGTGTGGGTGGTACTTGGAGATGGGGCCAGCTCGGTGTCGCCCACGTCCACCATGGTTCAAAATTTACTGGTCCGTCGAAAAACCCTCTGTGACGTTGATATTAATAAACAAGAATAATAATCCTTTTGAAATTTTCCTCAGTATAAATTTTTGTTGGGCCCAAATCAGATGTAAATATTTTTCAGCCCGGGGAAATTTATAATGTTTTTTTGCTTAAAGGTTTTGGGTCAATTTTTTTAAGAAAAATTTTTGTATCATGAAAAAATTGTCGAATCAAGTCTTGTAACTCAATAAATCTTAAAATTCTTCCACTAAAACACAATTTAAAAAAAATAACTACCGATGCAATAAAATGAAAAAGACAAACCTTTGAATTTAATATTGTTACTAAGAAAAAGGTTTTTTTCTCGCGGTAAAAATGTAAAAACAAAAAAAACGTTTAAAAAAATTTTATAAATTCTTACATATAACAAAACCTTGGAAATACTACAGAAATTTTTTTTCGTTGGGAGAGGGACCCTAGAAAAGCCCATGAAAAAACCCCAATTATTTGAAATTTATGAAAGCCCTTTTCAAACAAAAAAAATAATTAACTAAACATGGAAATTTTTTTAAAAAACATTTTAATATTTCTCTTGTTAAATAAATTTTTTTTCCCAAAAATAAAATACAAATTCCCCTTTTACTAAAGTAAAATCCATCTTATGTGATAAAATTTTTCAAAGCCTTTCGTCACTTGAAGATCAATTTCTTCGATTTTTTTTTTGCCTTTCAGTTTTAAGTTTTTACAAGGTGGGTTTCATTTGTTTTAAAAACTCCAATATCAATTATTTTTTGATCAAATTTTTTTTGGAATTTTATATCCTTTTTTTAAGGTATTTTTTGAAATAGCTTTTCCGTTTTGTTGAAGGGGGTCCCGCAATTTTTTATCCCTCAAAGAATCGATTCTTTTGTCGTCTTTTAAATTTAAAAATTTTTTTTCCTCATTAAAGTTTCGTCCAATAGGCATGCGGGCCCTCTTTGGGGAAGAAAGAATGAACGTGAATTGCGGAATGTTATAACAAATAAATACAGGTTTTGGGTATATTTTAAATTTGTGGTTGTGGGACGAAACGTACACCCCCACAACTCCCACCTCGCAGGGGGGGGGGCAGAACTAGGGGCTCAAGCCCCTTAAAAAACAATACGTATTTCCCCAATTTTTTTAAAAAAAAGCAAAATGACTTTGGGAGGTTTAAGTTTCCCTTTCCCCTTTCATTGATAGAAAACATTTCATTGCAAAGCCAAAAAACCTTCGCAAAAAAAAAAATCCAAAAAAAAATCGCGTAAAAAACGCAAAAAAAGTACCTGTTTTTTTGTCATAAGTGAAACTCTGAACAAATTTTATATTCCGAAAACTCAGATAAATCTCCCTTTTATAAAAAAAACCCCTTTTCTTTTTTTTTTTGCTAACTTCGTGGCACCTTTAATAACCGAATCTAAAAGGGGTTTATTACCTTTAGTGGAAAAATTCAATAAAAAAAAAAATGGAAACACTCCTCCTTTTAAAATCTAGTCACATAAAATTTCTTATACAAAAATCCCCGAAGAATATTCCATGAAATAAAACACGAGAATTTTTTCTCCTATACGTTATACTACTTCCTAGTCTTGTCACGTTAGTAGGCGATTGTATACTACAGTCGGTTAGCCCCATAGCGTAGTCTCCCAGAAATATTGATAACCCCCGTAAGAGGGCTACTTTAAGGGTTGAAAATTTGGTTATGTCGGAGATGAAAGTTCTGCACTTTTTGTTTCTTTTTTTTTGATTTAGACACGACTCTGTATGGGACGCAACTCTTCCCCGTTTGTAAAAATCAAAGATACGCGCCACAAAAAAAAAGGGAAAAAAAAAAATTTAGTTTTATTTTGAAAAATGAAAAAAAATTTAATTTTTTTTTGTTTGATCGGACCCCGAAATTTAGTTCTGAAATGGATACAAATTACATTTTTGCATAATGTTTTGATATTTCTAAAGGAAATATATTTGGATAAATTTAACGCATATTTGTTTCTTATGATTACATTTATTACTGTAAAAAGTTACATTTTACTTGAAGCAAATTATATCGTTATTTAAATGTCTAAAATAATTTTTTTAAAAAGCAAAAATATTTTACCCAAAAAAAAAAATTTTTTTTTTAAAGGCTGGAAAAGCTTTTTAAAATTTTACCAAATTTATTTTTTAAAAATATAAACAATAAAATTAAATAAATGATTAATGAAAATATGCAAATCTTATAGTAAATAAATTAAAATTTAACATGATTTTGGGCGTGGGGATCTATGGAAGTATCCCAGATCGGAAAAACCTGGGTTTTTCGATTACCAAAAAAACCCCCGGTCCCCGGGACGTGTTCGTTAAATCAGTGGGTCCGAAAGTCTTGTGAGCAGTCGCAGCTGAACCACAAGTGCAGGGTGCTAGAGATTCTTTCTCTCCCTTCCAGTTCCATGCCTAAATTGTGGAGGTGAAGATCGGTGGTGTCGCCATCTATCCAACCTATCTCACAGGGTCTGGCAACATTCATTCTTTCCCTTCGGGAATTTCGCCGAGCTAAATCGTAATGTCACCTGTATGGTGCTCAAGGCTAAGGCCAAAGACAGGCGTACATCTAGCCCCTTGCCCCGATGAATTTCGTGGGAGTCGATCTGATTTTGTCAGACAGGTGGCATTAGCAACAGCAACACATGATTTTAGTTTTACGAGTTTTGCCTAGAAAAATTTCACTGATATTCATTAGCTTTATTTACTTTAAAAAACTATTATATTTTTTAAATAAATTTCTTAAAACCTTTGTTGTGTTCACGAAAGCAAAAAGTAACAGTGTATCGCAATGCGAAAAAATATTTCACTAAAAATTAAGAAGCGATATGTGGTAAGCACTTTAACCCTTTACTGCCGATTAAAATTCATGCGATTTGCTCCACATATTTTCCACATAGGACCACGTATGGGGAAAAAAGGCATAAATAAGGAAATTTTTCTCTGAAATAAGTATATCCTTCGCAGACCCTTTCAAAGCAATTTTATTACATTCAAATGCCTACGTAACAATTTTTCTAATGACAGCATAAAGAAAAGAATCATATTTTGGAAAGACGTATGTATACGTCAGGGGAATTTAACGCACAGGTTGCGTGAGATTTATATATACGCTTGCACTAGTGTAACGGGTCTTTTCGCGTTCTTTCAACTAATCATCTTGAGGAATAATGGGTCTTTAATAAAAATTATTCTAGTGGAAAAATTTTCTTCGAAGAAGAAGACGTGATTATTCAAATCAAAGCTTGTATTTAAAGATTACACTTTCAAGTTCGAGAGAGAGAGAGAGGTTAGAAGCCAATAAAAAAGCAAGGAGTGATTAACGTAAAGCTAGGTGAGAGCGCTTAGTAGATTATTTGATTAATATTAAGATTGATAATTCGGTCAATTGGTTGTTAAATTAAATTCGTCGGTTTGAATTACATTACTTTAGAAATTATCTTCACATATAAGAAGGTGTATTGCCTGTAAGTGCTAAGTTTTAGTGACCCGATTTATTATTATAGTTCCCATTACCTTATCTATTGCTCCCCGTGTCTATCAATTAGTGTATTTTTTAACTTGGGTTGTTGAATTTGTGCGTTAATTAGAATTTGATAATAAATAGAGTTTATATTGACTACTGCTCGTTTTCCTTCTGACCCTCTCACACTAATGGATGTTATCGGCCATTCTTAACAACAGTTAAGGTATACGACTACGTTCGGAACTGTGATTTTGCAAAAGCGACTAAATGAATAATACTTCTGATATTTAGTGTCACTTAGATTAGAAAATGTACATAAAAATGTTTTAAGAATAATATTACAATAAAAATTATTTAATACAATTTTTTGACAGAAAGGTATAAAAGACCCATTTCAAAATATTCTCCTTTCGTAAAAAAAGGCTTCTTTACAATAATATTTTGCCTGTATATAGCTCGAAGACAGAGGCTCAACTAGAATTTTTAAAAAGTATAACTTAGAATGGGTTTATCCGTGTTTTACAACAAAGGGGAAAAAATTTTTTAAAAAAAAACCCCGGGTAATTATTCCAATGGGTTGTAACTCAAAATAATTTAATTTTTAAAAACACATAGTTGGGGGCCTCTGTAAAAGGTCGGGTTTTTAAGGGAAAAAATATTTTGAAAACATTTTTCACAAAGGGAAATTTTGGAAAAATTATTCTAAGTTCATTTTGCCAAAAATTGTATTGAAAAAAAATTTTTGTCACAATTTCCCTTAAAAAAATTTTATACATGTATTCTAATCTTGTGACACAAATATCGAAAAATTCCATTTATGCACCTTTTAAAATCACGGTTCCAAGTAATCCCCCAAAAAAGGTAAATACATTTTTAAAAATTATTATCCTCTTAAATAATATAATTAAAACTATGATTCAATGGTCTTATATCAACTAATAAGCAAGAGAATTTGAATATTCAAATACATGTATTATATCTTTTCAAAATAATAGTCATTGTAGGTCATTTTATTTTAATTTTTTTGGAAACTGCATAACTTAAATGATCAGATGTTAGACAAGTTATCAACGCTCTATTACTTGATCTATTGATTACGCTACCATCTAAACTTTTTTTTTATTTGAGCATAAGTCCTTGAGATTGTATGCGCTAGTTATGAAAGAGTACTTTTGCTTTCACTTTGTACGGTAACATCTGAAATTCTGTAAAATAATAAGTATTTTATCCTAGATGTAAAAAATGTTTTAATAAATACACTTCATAATACAAACGCCCTTGTGAAATACTGTAGCACTAAGGAGTGAGTCACGTAACATTTAATCGCCAGTTAAGGGGTCACAGAAGCGATGGCTTCATGAGGAACGTATAGTACAAAGAATTATCCCCAAAAAAATATTCTGTGCAAAAATATTGCCTTTTTTGTGTTTGTAACCTTACTTTTGTACACCAGTGTTCATTCCAAGAAATTTCACAATTTTATTACTACAAAATAACTGACTCATACAATTAAATGTACCTTAATCATGTATTGCTTTTCCCATATTCTATTGAAATACACCATCCAGAAAATACAATTATGGTTTTAAGTTAAGGTATCGGAACACGTTAAAAATGACCAAATTTGGTCAAGACAGATATTTTTGTTTTCTATTTTATTGAACAGATATATCTTTAGACTTGACAAAACATACTTTGTTTTGTTTCTACACTACCTAGAGGCCAAGATACAATCAATTTTATTAAGTTAGAAAAACCGGAAGTGGGTCTTTTATCTGCCAGAAGTGAGCATTTAAATTGTTCGAAATCTATCATGACGAGTCTGATAACCCAGAGTATTACGAATGTATTTCTATAAAACTTTTTCAACCTGATATTTGTGCTATTTTCTAGAGAATGTACTAAAATATTTCTTAGTGTATGAATGCTTTTTTGTGTTAGGGCTTGTTATTTAAATAATGGTTTCATAAAGAATGTGGTTTTTCTTATAATGTTAACTCAATCAGCACTAAAAGTTTTCAAACTTTAATAAAACATTAAAATTTTAACACATTCCCTAGATAAATGCATCTAATTTGTTTTTTAATACTTTTACTAATATAAGTTTATTACTTTTTCTCTAATTGTTTTAAGGTTTTACAAAAATATTGCTGAAATTTCACTTGTAGTTGTGATTTTTGTGAAATTTAGGCAACTTATTTTACACATTGCTGGTTAAATATTAATATTTATTGGCATTGAATCCTAAAAAAGCATTTATAATGTTTAAATATTTTGTCAAAAAGTTCTCCGGACGTGTTCGGACATCTAATATTTTCAATTAACATCCATCAAATTAAAATTTTTGTGTATAAAACAACCAGCCAATATAATTTTAATTACTATTACTTGATGGTTACCCAGCCACTTAAGGACTGACAACATGAATTCTGCCAGGGAACACAGCAGCTGGGCAAACACTGGGAAAATCATCGATGTCTCTTCAACCATTAAAATTACACAGTGGAGTTGAATGAGTTATTCATGCAGATGCTTCTCTAATCTACTAGCAACGGTGGGTTGCTCACCTTAGAATTAATTATATGCTGTGCCCCTCTGGAATCTGAATTATAGCTTCCGATGCAATTAATTTTATATATTTTAAACCAGAGCGTAAGATATGTTTCATATAACCATCAAAATGCTAGATTGTTGGAGTATGGACAACCTTGAATTAACTCCTTAAGAGGTCAATTTTTTTGCCCAAAATGTTGAAAAAGGAGCATTTCTTAAATGCATATGGCAAACTAATCCACATTTTTTTTTTCGAATAGAAAGAATTAAACTAAGGCACAAAATGCTGATGTTGCTCTCAGATATTCCAACAAATATTTTATGAAATTCTACGTAGATTTATATTTATAAAAATTAGTAAATATAAACTAAGGCCCAGTGGTCGAGTGGTAGAGTATCGATCGAGCTTCCACGCCACAGGTCCGGGTTCTATTCAAGGTTGGGCAAGGTCGACTCAGCCTTTCATCTTTACTGCAGTGGGTCGATATAGGTGTAAACAGCATGCTTGGGGACTTAAACACTGGGAGTCTCGCTTCATACTGACCACTTTAGCGGGATACCTGCCTAGGCACCTCAGCGCCAGTGGTCACGTATACTGGGATGAGCACATTAGGTCTTGTCCTTCATGGGCTTTTGGGCCACTGAGTTCGAGTAAACATAAAACTTCCTATGAGGACATATTTAAATATAGTGTAAAATATATTAATCCGTTAAGTGGTCAGTTTTTCGCCCAAAATGTTTCGAAAAAGGCACATTTTTTATTATAATTAAGGAATAATTAAGAAAACCAGCGTGAAAATTGAAGAATTTTATTTTTATTTTCAATTGTAATGTTTTCTCTCTACTTTTTATTTTATGATTGTGTAACACTATAACCCCTAATTGTTTGCTTTTTATAAGTTTGCTTTGTATGCTTTGAAGAATGTTTCATATATATCCTAAAAGAATTCCTCTCATATAAACGAAAAAAAATTCTTGTTCGTATCTCTTTTTTAAAATGGTTGAGGATTTTGTATGTATGCGCATACGAACACTATGGACATAGATAATATCGGCTTTATCGGACTGTTTTTTCATTTTCATTTCTTTTCAAGCAAGAAATCGCACATTGTCTTGCCAATTCCTGTTCTTTATCGAATATTTTCAAGAATAGATCCTTGAAGGAAGGGATTTTCATTGATAGATTTTTCATTGTAGGAAGGAATTTAGAAAAATTCCCCCTTCACCTAAAGAAAATCCCGATTAGAAGGACTTCAGTAACATGGACAAACTATATCTCTTTAAAACACTAGCACTAATAATCTCCTATAAGAATTTAAAAATGTGTACCAATCAAAGAAAGAAAGAAGAAAATATCAGGGCCCACACAAATTATGGGCAAACTGGTTACGACCAGATTTCGGTAATGCAAACCAGTTCAGGAACTACAAAAGAAATATATTTTTTTAAAAGTACAACATTTCTACTTAATAACCAAATTTAAACTGTTCAAAAATTCTGATAAAGTATGAAATTTACTTTTCTCATAAACTTCAAGAATCATCTAATAATTATATTAAAACCATTGAAAAGTTGGTATTTTTTTGTAGATTTTTAGAAGATACTAATCTGGAACACAGAAGTGGTTCCACAACGAAGTCAAATGTTAGTGGTAATCAATGTAGAATATATGCATAAGCATTTTGCACTTAACACAAGAAATATAAATGATTAGTAAGGGATAAAATATGAAAAACATTAATGAGACATGAACTATTTATTTTCTTTGAAAATAATACAAGTCAATTTTTGACAAAAACGTTAATTTCAATAATGACTGCAATCTACTATGATTGTTTTATCTATAAACAGTTCCTAAAATACTCCTTCAAAATCTTTATCATTTTGTTAGTAATGAAATAAGTGGTTAATCAAATTACAAATATATATTACTTTGCAAGAGGTATAAGTCCACTTCTTTTTCCGTAAAACAATATTCAGTTAAAAAAATTGTACTACATAATTTCTTTACTTCATTTTTAATAGAATAAGCATGCTTGTTCCTTTACTGGAGTTTTGGTGGACAATGATAAAAATTAAAAATGACACACATTTATATAAAGTTGCAATTAAAATATTTTAAATGATCCTTCTTGATAGAGAGAAATATTGAAATAAAGCATTTTTAGTTTGTTTTCTTAACACTTGTATATATATATATAATAAATAAATTTCTTCAATTTTCATTTGAAATCCCATATTTAACATTTCGTAATTGTTTGTTTTTCTCATTGTTAAATTAGAAAATAATGTGAGTTCATTTGAGGTCAATTAAGTATAAATTTCTTTCAGCTAATTCTTAAGAAGCGATCACGTCATAAACTCAAATCAATTTAATATTTAAAAGAAAGCATAAAATGAGCATATTGGCATATATAGTAATATTTTTAAATTAACTAAACATAAACCCTTAAACATCGCCATATAATATTAAATAGACTTACAGGGAAAAATGGAAAGGAACCTGTTCAATTGTAATTAATTTTTACATTTCCTGAGTGAAATAGAAAAAGAAAGAAAATAAAAGAAATTGACTTATATATAAATACGTATACATATTACACGAAGGCACAATAAAGTTCCCATGCATTTCAATCCCGTTAATACATGCATATATCTTGATCCACAGTTAAAAAAAGAAAATAATTAAAGAAGTATATATCAATATATGTACGAATATTGAACCTTTTACAACGGAAAGAGCAAAGAGTGATTTTTCCTTAAATACGAACAATAATTTAAACTGAAACTTACTACAACATGAAGTATATTAAACTAATATTAAAATAATACATCAATACATGAAATAGTATTAAAATGAGATTCAGGATTTCAAAAGGATTAAGTGGTTCCTAAAAAATGTTTTTCCTTATATCAATGAATTCAAACTTTCAAAACTATAATATCTTAACAGTTGATTTTCAGAAAAAAATGTAGGTAACATTTAATTACTATATGTAAAGGTTGTCTGAATGAAGGGTGGTTGGACACTTGTGGAAGTGTCGATAGTGAAAACAGTACCACCATTCTGGGTTATAAAGGAGCATTTGAGGAATGTGTGCATCGCAATTTTTTTTATAATCGATTGACCCTTTCGTGTTAAAACGTATAAATTGATTGCTACCATGAAATAAAGATGAACGTGTTCAAAATCAAACTGAGTACAATTGTTCAATATCTAAGGAAGAAGGTGCAATTGGACTTTTATCGATGAAAGATGATTGTTTATGGTGAGGAAAAACTAAGAATTTTTTTTTAATTTTGCATTACTCGAAACTATATTTTAAGGTACATGCTGTAATTAATCGTTTTATGTCAATAATATTAACAACAAAACACATGAATTATAATTGGCATTGATATGTGATGAATTATTTAGAGAATATTTGGTTTTTGATAACGATATGTAAATCATAAAACGGAAGATGTAATATGATTTGAAATAAAAGTGATAATTTTCAAACCTCTTGCAATTAAATAACACATATATTTATACCTTTCAATTTTGAATTTAATTGAAACTTCATTAATAATTGTGATAAAAGAAAATTAAGAAAATATATAAAACCCATCCACCGCAGCGTATGCATATAAAATGTACAATTTTGTCTTTAATAATGTAACAATAAAGCAACAAATTCAGACTTCTGAACGAAAGCAAAATATAACTCTGAATTATTGCTCATATTAATAATATTCGTATTAACTTTTAAGTTAAATCGGTATATAATGATATTGTGTTGCGTATGAATTTTTTTGATTCCCCTATTGAAAAAAATAACAATTTAAGAAAAATTTGGCTTTCTAAGTTACTGCATAGTATTCTATTCAAAAAACTAAATATAACGTTATAATAAAAGAAATATACGTTATTGTTCTTTTACTTTGGGAATAATAGATTAATGAAAATAAAAATATTTCTTTACTCATATAAATTATATTAATATATTAATGCATTTGCAATAATTTTAAGGGATATTTTTTATTTGTGATGTATGTGTATACATATTAATTAAAGATTAAGTAATGCCTCTTGAAATGAACACACACATATTTTCTTAAATAAGTGTAAAACATACTTACTTAATAAGCAATTTATATCTAAACATAAAAGAGGCAACAAGATACCTAAGTAACAAGATACCTAAAGTATTTCACCGAATTACTGAATAAATTTAAATAATAAAACTCTTAATACAAATCTCTTTTAAAACAAATATCGTATAATAACGCAACTATTACTTAAATTAGTTTTCAAATATTCACAAATGCAAGATAATCTTATTCAATAAAAAACATTACACATAAAAAATATTTTTATGTGAAACATGTGTACATATACAAAATTTCGTGTATTTGAATTTTCTGAAATTTAAATTCTTAAGATTTTGTGATGAAATTATATAATAGGTAATGAAATAAATTCTTTTTTCTTATAGAACATTCCGAATTATTTCGTTTGTTAGCATAATTTAAGAGAGTGTTTAATGTATAATTAAATATTTAACTGAATTAAGTTTTAAATAAATGTGTTTTATAATGGTGCATGTCTGATCTTTTCACACATGCAGCCGTTAAAAAGGATTTTAATTCCGATTGATTGATTGAATATTAACGTCGCACTGTGCAGCTGCACGAGGACTTTTGGCGACGGACCACGTAATTTTGAACCATGGTCAAGTGACGTGGATGACACCTGAGCTGGCACCCCCCTCTCCTAACTACCACATCACACCACACCAACGGGCGGGCGTTTCAGCTCTCGACAGATTTAACGTGCATCGCTGCCCTACATGGCGGGTCTTTAGTGGTACTGGACCCGAACTCGTGACAAGGCAAGTCACGGTCCGATACCTATACCACTCGGCTACTGCGGCCACATTTTAATTTCGAAAGGAACACAAATAAAATAGACTTACTTAAATAAACAACAACATTTACCATGTTGCAAGCTATCATTATTAAAAATAATTCATTTTATTATAAGCATAGCATCATTTCTATCAAGGCAACAGAAATGGGGGTGGGGAAGGTGTTGTCTAAAAAACAATTATTCAAAATAATTAATTATACCACTATACATAGCAACAATTCTCATTTTGGGTACTTTTTAAATCCATGAAACTGCGGAATAATAAATTTTTATCCCAATTCATGAATCGTATAAAATATTTATTGTAACAAACATATATGGAAAAAAGGCATGGATTAAGATTTTGCCCACACAAAGATAAATAAAATATAAACAAATATTTAATTTCCGATAATTTTATAATATGTGTCTTTATTACATATAGGATATTGATGAAAATTGGTAAAGGGGAGTGAACCTTAAATTGCTGGACCTTCATATTGAGACCTTCAGGACTTGTCAATAAATCGAACCTTGGGTTTCATTAGTATCAGCGACATAGCAAACCAAACATGAGACATGTGACATAGCTTGCCTTAAGGTCTATGACTCGCCGATGTTGTCTGTTGGATTCGAAGAATGAATATATATATTTCTATCCCTCTAGATCATTCTCTTTGCTCTCTACTAGCCATTTTTCTTTTCTTTTTTCTGAAGAATACTTGGTGTTGGGACACGTTGCAATGATATGGACTGGGACTATCTAAGGAACCTATAAATAGGGAACCTATAGCTGTCTTTTTTCTTCCTGAAAGATATAGATATACAGTGAATTAGGGCTGGAATTTATTTATTATATTTCTAAAATGATTTTAAGGGACTAAAATCATGTTTGAAAACTGTAAACCGAGCTTTTAGAAAACAAAAGAATAAAAAAAAAAATGATTTACTGAACTAAAATGATATGGAATATTTTTAACCTTTTAAAATGAAAACTTGAATAAAACTTGTTTTTGAGTGAACTATGTAAACACAAAAATCGTTACGAAACTAAAGATTTCTGTACTTTTTAATGAAATATTTACTTCGTTATACAAAAAATAGTATACGTTATTTTAAAATAATTTAAGGCGTCTTAACCCACATTTTGATTCAATATATCCCTTCAAAATTATTCAGTAGATTTAGTTTATTGCATACATATTTTGAAATTTTTGATCAAAAAGAAATTGTAAGTGAAAAATAAATCTATTTGCTTATTGCATTTAGATAATATGCATATTCATATATTTTAACAAACTAAATAGACGCGATAAATACTGTTCATTAATAAAAATACAGCTCATAAAATGCAATTTAATTCATGAAACAGGCCTGATTCTTTTCACAATCATTCATCTTTTTACTAAAAATGCAAGTGTTTTCAAAGCTGTTCGTGTATCAAAGTAATAGAAGAGTTTACTTTATGAAATATGCTTTAACATTTGAAAATACTATCGTAAATATACTGTAATTAGATTATTTTTTTAAAAAAAAATACCAATTTTATAAATGTATATTTTAAATTTTTTTTCTATGTTCTATTACATAAAAATCTGCAAAGAAATGAAAAATTATAAAAGAAAATCTAATACCAAACCTGAATTCATTTCATTTCATGTAATCAAAAAACGAGTATTTTGAAGAGTAATTAAATAAAACCTCTCTAAATCTGAAAATCCCTTCGTTGAAAATATTTGCAACTTATTTTAATAAAAAAGAATTCTATGACAATTACTTTTTCAACGTTTTAATAAAGAAAAAATGCTTTTCAATACTCTTAACAACGTTAGCTGTAATACACCAAATGAACTACATGATTTTCCCTAAAGAAATTAAGTAACACAAACAGCTGAAAAATATTCCTGAAAATTTTGTTCCAAAATACACATTTATTATTATAGCCGTCCCTTGGGTGAAAAGATGATAAGTGAGAAATTAACTTTTCTTATTATGTTAAATAAATTTTTTTTAGGGTAGCTTTCAGATAAATTAAATTTCAGTAAAACTCTTTATTTAACAACCTTATTTCTTTTAGAATAATTACAAGTTTCTCTTGTTTTGAAATTATTTTGTCTTTTATTTAGCATGTTTTTAAACAGTCTTTTAAAAAAAGTTTCCTTACACTTGAGAGACTGAATGTACTTCGTGCAATGTTGTAATCTACGTATACGATTCTTTTGTGTACGGTAAATAAATGTAATTTCTTTTCATAATATGGAATGAATTGGTTTGTAACGTGTAAAAGATTCTTAGAGATATTTTTAACAATCACGTGTAACACATAACTATTCGGCGAAGTATATTTTAAATAGTAAAAAAATGTTTTAGAATCTTATTTTAATTTTTAAAACAGCAAGACACTTCGAAATAATATAGGAAGTGCAACCTGTTCTATTATATGTTTCTCATACGTTGCCACAATCCAAAAAAAGTTATCTTTTGATAATTATCTATATCGATACAATTCGAAATTATATAAGCTACTGGTGTATAAGTACATGATTATAAACATTAAAACGTTAATAAACATAATATTAATAATAAATAGAAATAGTAGTACGAAAAAATACTACAACTTTAAATAGTTAAAAATATTTTTGTTAAGACAAACGTTTATTATTATTAATGTGCTACAACTGAGCCACTACAAAAGGAAAAAAAGGAAAAAAAACATGTCCGAAAACAAAGTACCGGGTAATTCTCGAATTAGAAATCTTTTTTCAAAGCCAAATTAATTTTTACATGAAAAAGTATATAGAAAACAATTTTTCTACATATTTCCTTCATCGTTCAGGCATTTTTCATATTGGGAAACCAACTTGTATATATCCTTTTTAAAGAGAGTGCCGAATGAACAGTGTTTGAAATTTGGGGAAACTCATTACAAAACAATGTTTATGTGAACTGTCTATTTTCATGAATTTTTAATTTAATATTTCAAGCAAACCAGCATTGAAAATAGAAGACCATTCTCTCCGTGCTTTCTCAAGAAGATTGGTTCACCCATCATTGAATTGTCGTACGCGCTTTCCTACCAATTCATTACTAATTGCATTTCCACCATAGCTCTCTACAAGTTGCAGATGAATTTCAACCGGTTTAAAATTCCTTGCTTTACAAAAAAGGAGACCATTGGCACCTTTCTTTAAGGAGGATAGAGACAAATTAGTTCCCTGATATGAAAATACCTGAACAATGGTGGTAATTATGCAGAAAAATAATTTCCGACATGCTATTTCATAAAAAAATAGATTTTGGCTTCAAAAAAAAATATGCAAGCTCTACCAAAACGGTACTTAGTTTTTTACATCGCCTCGTAATAAATAAATAAATAAATAAAAATACTGCTCTTTTTTAGATTTAAATGAATATAACAGTATTTAGTTTTAAAAATCTTATTTTTATGGTTTAAAATTATTCCACTAATCCCTCCAGTTAATAGCAGTTGCATTATTTGTATGAATTCCAAATAAAGTGCAATTTGACTTGTTTATTACAAAAAAATATTTAAAGACAAGCTCTTGATTAAGACAGTTTTAAATTATCTATTTTAAGTTTACGTTAAAAATACCATTTTGTAATGAAATAAACAATTATTTTAAGTGGGAGCTACATTTTATTTAGAACATACAGAACATATATTAATGTATAGTAAAAAATATAAAATGATGGGAACACTTGGAATATGAGCTGATATTTTAAACACACTTTTATAAGTTTCACTTGTATGTAATGGAATCTTTGAACTCGATTTTTACCACTTTAAAAGGTCAGATTAATTCGAAATTTTGTATACTTATCAAGGACCGATGACAATACAATAATTTCATAATTTTGCTCCACTGTCCTGAACAGGATAATTAGAAGACAAGATAATCCAGATTTGGCGAATAATTTAGTATACAATTTTCAGATTTGGTGACTAACTCCATGTACTAGTGAAAGAGTTGGTGACTAATTTTATATTCCAGAGTCAGATTTGGCGACTAAAGGATTCAGACTAACCCTAAAAGCGAAAACATTTTTTTTTTTTTTTGCGTCAGCAATTTCTTATCATAATAAAAGTAATTTCCCAGTCTTTCTGAAAATGGAAATAAAAAAAAAGACTTGTGCATTTGAAAAAAAATAGTTATGGTCTGGGAAATGTTTTCCTGACATTCGCTGTGTTTGCTCACCATTGTGGAAGGCTTGATGGATTAATACAAGTACACACCTGTCCTTTCGGACCATGTCCATCCAATATGGACATTGTTTTTCCTCAGTATGATAGCATTTACCAGCAGGACAATGAAGTGTCTTGAAGCTGGCAGGATACGTGCGTGGTTGGAAAGGCACATGATAAGTTTACATTTCTCTCCTGGCCAGCAAACTAACCTCACTCAAACCTAATCCAGAATCTGTGAAACCATCTCGATCGATGTGTTCGTACCATGCATCCTCACCCGCGTAATCTAGCACCGCTGCCCACGACACTGGAGTCGGCATGTCTCAACCCCCAGTGAACACCTTCGGGGGACCCCAAACTGACTTTTTCCCTCCCTTTCCCACAGCAGTCAATCAGTTCCAAAAAGGCGGTTGTTGGGGCCCACGCACGGGAGTGGGCTTTAAAACCCCCCAGTTGACACCTTCGGTTTTAACGTTTTTCCCTGCATTTCACACAGCAGTCAGTCAGCTTTTGGGGTTGGTTGATGCGGCCACGACACTGGAGTCGGCATGTCTCAACACCCCAGTGAACACCTTCATGAACCTAACTCAGTGCTTCTCAAAATTTCAATACTGGCGACCCACTTTTTAATCATAATTTTTTATCGCGCCCCTTATACAATAATAATGTATTGAATGCAATAAAAGATATTGACGCAAAAAGCTACAAAACGATCTTAATTATAAACCTACAATTTAATAAAATAAATATATTAAATTTACTTTGTAACTTTTAAATAAACTATTTTTTTTCAATTTTTTAAAAAGGAACAATTGTAAAAAGCGGTAGCTGCTTTCGACAAAAAAATAGATCCAGCCAAATATAGAAAAAGTCTCAGAGTGTCAATTTTTAACGTAAACATTCCTTTTATAAATTTTTTCTCAAAAAACCCCATGGAAGTCGCAAAAAATTATTAAACTTATTCTTAATTTAGTATTTATAAATTGTTATAAAATACCTTTGCAGCACCAGTAGGCCCCAGAAATTTTTCGGGAGGGGGGACCGAAAGTTTACCATTCTTGTATCATGCTCCTTTTTTTTTTGTGATTTTCGGGGAAAAAAACTCAGTAAAAACTAATTTTTGAACAAATAATTAGTTTAATAAAAAATTAAACACTAAAACAAATTTAATTACATTTTACGTACTTTTACTTAGAATTAGAATCAACGGAAAAAAATCAAGGGCTTTGGGGGGAGGGGTCCGGACCCCGGGCCCCCTTTTTGTGGGGGCCCCTGTGCAGCACTGATACATTTAAAATTATCTGTCTGAAGTACCCCCTCTTCGAACGAGTTCAAAAAAAATAAAAATCCTTGATAAATTGTTGAATTGTCAGGAGAGTAAACCCAAATGGCAAAAAGTTTCGAAAATGGATATTTTAAAAAAATGCTCATATTAAAATTAGTTTTAAGCGAACTGAAATTTTTAAGCCTCACAGAATTACTTTTAAAATTAAGAAAAACAATGAAAAATAATAAAAAATTCAATAAGTTGTGTTATTTTTTTATTTAAAGGAGAAGACTTCAAACTGTTTTATCGGGGAAAACAACATCGATACTAGCGTTAAATGGTGCGGGTGATTGAGTCCCCAAAACATTTTTATAATTTTTTTATTGTACACGGGGTACAAACTGATTCCAGAAATAATTTTTAAAAAAATAAACTTACCTACTTTCCAGAACTTTTTAAATTTTTTTTTTTGGTAACAAAAAAAGTTTTGTCAGAATTAACGATTTTGTTATATGTTGTCCTGGGGCCCCTTCGGGGAAAAATCTTGCCAATTCCTTCAAAAGGTTTCTCCGTGATTTTCCAAATATCACTTTTTTGCATGGAAAAAAATGCAACAAAAGTAAAAAAAAAAAAACCTTTCAAATTTCCTAAATGAGAAAAAAAAACACATAAGAGAGAGGGCCCAAACTAACTGTACCCAATAACTTACAAGGTCAAACAGATTATCATAAAAAACAGATTACAGCTATATTGCAGGTTTTTTAAAAAAATAATCACAGTGATAAATTTTTTTATGTTCCAAAATTTTTTCATTCGGGATGGGGGTTTTTTTTTTTTTTTCTCTGAAAGAGTAAAAAATCCCCACCATGATTACGGCAAAAAAAAAAAATTTTTTTTTTTTGGGTTTTTTGGATAAAAAATAGTTTAATTAGGTATTGAAGAAGTTTTTTATTTTTTATAATTTACTTATATCGCCTATAAATTATATCAGAGTAAAAATGCATTTTTTTTCTATGTCTAAAAATATTTTGTTTTAATTCATTTCAGTTAATTAATTATTTTTAAATCTTGTAATTTCGATATGCCTTTGCACCCCCTTTGGGGGGGGTATCGCGCCCCCCAGGGGCGCGCCCCCCAGTTTGGGGAAACACTGACCCAACGGGCTCTCTTCCCCAAAAATTTAAATAACACGCGAAAGGGTGGTTTTTGCGGAAAACCTGGAATCCCGGGGTTAACCCCGTGAACCCCCTTCAGAGATCTAACTGGGCTCTCTTCCTGCACTTCTCCAGCAGTCAGTCAACTTTTTGCGAAATTTGGGTTTTTGGCCCAGGGCACTGGGGTTGGCATGTCTCCCAAAACCCCCGTGAACACCTTCAGGAACCTAACTGACTTTCTTCCTGCACTTCGCGCAGCAGTCAGCCCCTGCAAAAAGGGGGTTTGTGGCCACGACACTGGAGTGGGGATTTTCCAACACCCCAGTGAACACCTTCAGGGGGTCTTTCGACTCTTTTCCTGTACTTATCCCGCAGTCAGCCGGCCCCTACAAAGGCGGGCGGCGGCCATGACACTGGAGTCGGCATGTCTCAACACCCCCGTGAAATCCCCCTTTGGAAACTAACTGACTCTCTTCCTGCACTTTCGCGGGATTTGGGCAAACTCTGCGAAAAGGGGGTTGTTGTGGTGGGGCACTGGAGGTGGCATGTCTCCACCCCGGGGAACATTCAGGATTCTTGGCCCCCTCCTGCACTTCGCGCAGCAGTCAGCTCTGCGAAAGGTGGTTGTTGCGGCCACGACACTGGAGTCGGCATGTGTAAACACCCCAGTGAACACCTTCAGGAATCTAACTGACTCTCTTCCTGCACTTCTCGCAGCAGTCAGCTCTACGAAAGGTGGTTATTGTGGCCTTTGACATGTAGTCACATTAATTTGATTGAACCCGTCATTTATAAAAATTTTAGATACCTTTTCTTTTGTACACCTCAAATTTTGGGCCCTTTTTTGACAATGAAATTTCCTACAAGGCGAGTGTCGAGAGGTTTTTTTTAAATGTTTTTACATTTTTAAAAAAATGACCAAGGTATTTTCTAATTTTTTAAAATTTAAAACTTACAGTAGATATCCCCTTAATACCCCTTTTTTATATATGTTTTCAGTAATTTAAATCATACAAAAAATTTGGCTAAAAAAACTTTTTTCGTCATTATTATTAAAATGTCTATCACACATGTTATGGGATTGTGGTAATACCGCTTAAAGAACCGTAAAGCAAAGGAGCTGTGTGTGTGTGTGTGATGCATGTTATATCTTTCGAGATTTGTGGTTCTTTCATTGATAGATTGTGAGAATTTAGAAGGAATTCAGCTCAAGTGACAATTTCATTACTTGGCCATGGGTGAAAATTACAACTTCTGCCTCTATGTTGCTTCTGAGTTCAACGTAAGTTAAAATCAAATCAGTCGATTTTTGTTACATAGTAGGTATGAAAGCAAGTTCCATTTTCTCTTCAGGTAAAGACACGAAAAGGGTCAATTTGTCTGGTACATTTCGACTCCTCACTGAAAAGAGCATGCCCCAATTCCTATGTTGTCCACAACTGATGTTTTCAGCTTCACAGTATCAGGTGTTTCCTGTTAGAAATATACAAAGGAAGCACAGGACTGGACACCGGACATAACGGCATGTCTCTGCGAGTCGGCTGTAGACAGTTTGCCTAAAAATCCCCTTCCAGAAAAGGCAAAGGCCACGAGCGCCGGGAAACCGATGTCCGGCGCTGTGTCGCGTGCTCTTAATGCCATGTAGCGATCCAGTGTAGTTGTCAATGCTCCGTGGCGACATTGGCTGATCTTTTTGCAAACCAGCAATGCGGGGAAATTTATTCCTTTAAACGAGGATTACTATCGTGCCACCTTCACTTGAGGTTGGCCAACTTCAAGCCTCCCCAAAGGGGCCCCCAACCCCCTGAAAAAAATCTTCAAAAACGAGTATGAGAAGTCATTATCTCTGAAAAACAGATGAACTTTTTTGAAGGTTTTCCACTACGTTCGAACCGGGGTTTTTGGGAAAAGCGTATAAATGGATAATTTTTTATGATATTTAGTGTCATTTTTGAATAAAAAAATGTATATAAAATTTTTTTTAGAATAGTATTACAATAAAAATTATTTAAGTAAAAATTTTTTGACAAAAATGAATATAGAATGACCCATTTTCAAAATTTTCCCCCTTTTGTGAAAATGCTTCTATTATAATAATATAATTTACCTGTATATAAAGTCCCCCCTGTACAGAGGGCTCAACTAGAATTTTGTATATAACTTAGAAGTGGGTTTACCCGGGGTTTTACGACAACAGAGGGGAAAAATTTTTTAAAAAAAAAAATGCCGGAAATTTTTTCCCAATTGGTTGTAACTCTAAAAAAAATGTGAATTCTTAAAAAAATACTATTTCGACCCCTCTGAGAAGTTTTTACTTTATATAAGCACACGTACACACACACACACACACAAAAAAAATATTAAAAGAAGCTTTTTTTAAAAAAAGCAGAACGTTTTAAAAAAAAAGGGGTTATTCAAATTTTAATTTTTTTTGCCAAAATATTGTGTTTAAAAAATTTTTTTTTATCATAATGCCCTAAAAAAAAATTTTGTAAAATGTATTCTAAGTTAAGTGAAAAGAAATATCATTAAAATTATCCATTTATGCGCTTTTTTAAAATCCTGGTTCCGAACATTGTCGGATATCTTAAACAAAAAAAAAAAAAAAAAAAAAACTGATTATTTTTCAATTGAACGCAATTGAAAAAGAAATGTGAGTTATTCAAAAGTCTTGTTCATGGTCTGTGGAGGGTCTTAGATATGTATATTTTAAAATTTTTTGTAATAGGGCCCCTTTTTCAAAAAAAGGAGAATGTTTTGAAAATGGGTAATTTATGTTCTTTTTTTGCCGAAATATCGCATTTTAAAAAATTTTTTAATTATAAATTATTCTAAAAAATAATTTTATATGCGTATTATGATCTTAATGTAACTAAATATTAAAAAAAAATTCCTTTATATACTTTTGTAAAATCACGATTCTAAATGTAGTCGGATAGTTAGAAAATACATTATATCAAATAAAATGTTTGACCTTTCCAAAAGATGAGTAAACGTAAAACAATTCCAAGGAAATTCAGATGAATGTAATTTCCAAAAATTCGATAAGGAGTTATTACCTTTGTCAAACATTTGTTGAATATCAACGATTCCCTAGTTCATCTGGAAAAAACAAAAGGGTTTAAATTTTTAGAGGAAAGTAAAAATATTAAAAAGGGGGAAAACAGAGTACATCCTTTTAGAAAATCTAGCAACATAACAATCATTCTACGTAAGTGACAGATCTATATTCTTTGAAGTAAAGGAGAAGAAGGGAAAGAATATTTCCTCAAACCCATATTATTTTAATCTTTTCACGTAATAAACAAATGTATACTTTAGTTGGTCATCCACATGGTGCGGTTTCCTAGAAATATTGATAAATCTTAGAGTTTCCTTACAAATTAAGAATTTGTTTTTTTTAAAAAAAATTTCTCTTTGTTGTTTCTACTATCATTAGCTTCATACGTAGTTATTTTCTCAGAGGAAGTTGTCCTATCTCAATTCACAACTCATTTACAAAACAATAAACCGAATGCAAAATAAATGATGTGGTGACGAGTGTTTCTCAATTTAAATAAAACTTTTATTACGTATTTACATTTATGCATAAAAAAAAAGATTAAATATTATCGCGCACGCTCATAGCCGACTGGGTCCCCCCAAAAGTATGTTGTGGAATTCCACCTTTTCCCCCTTTTTGTGTTTCCCCCCCATCCCCTTTTTTGCTTCGGGGGAGAAGAGGGGAAAACCCCAAAGGGGCCCCATCCGTCATTGGGTTATGGACCCTTTCGCACACCCCCCCCTCATCCACCATTTTACAGCAAAAAGTTTTTATCCATAAAATTTCTTTAGGGGAGAAAAGATATGAAAATCATAAAATAGGGGAAACATTTTAGATTTTTAACCTTTGGGCCCCAAGTATGTCAAGAAATTTTTAATTGTTGGGGGTTCTTTAAAAGGGGTAGTTTATAGATTTTAAAACAAGTTGGAAGAAATGAATTAAAGAATAAAAAGTTTTATTTATTGGGCCCAAAATACATATAAAATTTTTCTTATCTGCGTAATTCCTTCCAAAAGATGATAAAGAGACACAGAGAAAAATGACACAGATGCAGTTATATACTTCGTAGAAATTATCTTTTCGTTGTGTCTTAATCTCTATATATTTAAAAAGATGAAATATTCATTAAATTTAATTAAAAACTAACTCAAACTCAAACACAAAGATGGATTTTTGGTTTTAGATTTTCAAACAAGTGAAAATAAAGTATTTTGTAATATTTATAACATACAGGCGCATACAAATAAAAAAGAAAAAAGAAAAAATTTGGGGGAAACCCGGAAAAAACAAAATATTGTGTAACAGAAACGAATATAAATGATAAAATAAATCCATTTATAAAAATAGTATGTTATTTTCCTTAAAATAATAGTTTTATTTTAATAATATATAAATTCAACAATAGTAACAAATCCTGCTATTCTTTGAATCAAGGTTGTTGAAAATATTTCTTCAAAATCTATGCACACATTAATTAAATTGAATTTTTTTAAAAAAATTGATTTGCTTCCCAACTTTTACAAAACAATAGGATCACAAAAACAGATTGTCGGTGTGAAGATTAATATTGATTTATTTACAGTTTAAACATTGTAATACCTTCCTATGAATTCCACCTTTCCACCAATTTTAATACTTTAGACAACCAACCAATGCTAACCAGGTATTATCAGTTTGCATCGTTCGTTAAATTTTAATAACTACGAGGTGTTGCCTTTCGCTAATTTAAAATATAAGTTTCTGTCAGGTAATGGCTTATTTCATGATTGTTATTTTATTAAATTATTACAGTATTTATACGCTATTTCTGTAATTATATGAAATTTTAGATTTTCAATTTTTAATTTATCATTAATTTTTTCAACTTGAACTCATCATATTATTTTATATTTTGGTCATGCTCATATTAGTCTTTCGTCAATCAGGACTTTGCGCCTCAATCGATCAATCTTGAAGACATAAATTAAATCTCGGTACTGATATGATGTACTTGTAAGTCATTTGTATATGTATTATTTTCATCATTTATTTGATGTATATGTGAGACCAACATCAACAACTTACACGTGGTCATATCCTTGATTTGAA
This sequence comes from Trichonephila inaurata madagascariensis, assembly GCA_019973955.1. Taxonomy (NCBI): domain Eukaryota; kingdom Metazoa; phylum Arthropoda; class Arachnida; order Araneae; family Nephilidae; genus Trichonephila; species Trichonephila inaurata. The sequence goes on from BMAV01020855.1 coordinate 47,259, forward strand.
TTCCATCTTTTCACTTACTGCCTCCAGTACAGCAAATGAGAATTTTCAATCACATAATTTTTGGTAGACACTCAGCCTAATATATACAGAAGTGGTATACAATATATGATCGAGTTTTACTTTAATTTGTATACGTATACTAAATGTATGGATTTAGAAGCAGCGTTTTGGTATTGAAGTAAATTTTTGTCCAATTTGTGTGTGTGTTCCTCTAGATTCCATGTTGTTCGATTTATTGGGTTTTATTTGCACACAATCATATTACTATTCAGATATGTGTGACTTGAACCAAAGTCTTGATTTTCTTTGCAATACGTGGTAGGACTTAAATGAATTATTTCATTTAAAATAATGCAGTTTTATCTCTTGTATAAAAAGTTGTTCGTAGGGGGGGTGTAAACTAAACTTGATAACTAACTAAACTAAACTTGATAACTAAACTTCCTTTAGCGCAAAATTTATACAAATAAATTTATTTGCAATATATTAAATAAATAAGCAAATTACATAAAATTGGACGAATTTTCAAGGCCAATTACAAATATAACAATGGAACATGTCATTAATTGTGTTATTTTGTGTTCCTTTGACTTGAACCAGGAGCATTATTTTCTGAAATGCATTTTTTAAAAAGATTGATAATAAATCGGTCATTTTATTGATGTACATGTTAACTAGAAAGTTCTTGTAAGTCTGCAATGTCATATTTTTTTTATTTTGAGAAACACATGGCAAAAATAATAAATATTTTTAGTAAAAACAATTGCGTGGATTATGTTTTAATTTTTTTTCCAATAAATAAACCACTTCCATTTTAGAGAGAGGTTTTATTTTATTTATGATTATTAAAATTTTATGATTTAATGTTTAAAGGAAAGCAAACAGAATGCATATATATATATAGCATTCTAATACATTGTTTTTAATCGCAAGATATAAGTTTTGCAGTTTATTCAATTCCTACTATTAGCTCACACACTCTCTGTATATATTTATCTTGTTTGAAATTTCAATCGTTAACAAATTACTTTCTATACATCCAATCAAGTTCAAATAAAATTTTTTAAACTTGTAGTGGATGACACTTGATGTTAATACAGTTTCTTCAAATATTGATTAACTAATTAAATTAAATTAAATTAAATTAATTACTGGTTTTCGACGCCAACTTAAATTCCTCTCTATTGTTGTAACAATGTAATTGTTAAAACAATGACAAAAGTTGGCGTTGACAGCCGATTTTTCAGCCAAACTAGCCAAACCATTCTTACAAGAATGTAGATAAACCATGCTTTTTTTTTCACAATTCTTACTACTCTCTCTCTCTCTCTCCCTCTATATATATATATATCGTTCAAGTTTTCAATCGTAATAAAATACTTTCTATTCATCCATTCGAAATATATAGGAATTGACTTTAATTTTTTTCTATTACTTTTTTTTGTAATTGACGTAAAAAACAATACTTTTACATAGTACCAAATATTCAGAAAATAGATCTTAAATTCAAATAGTTTTTACACGTTGAAAATATTTCAAATATTTCCAAAGGATAAGCGTAAAGTTTTATACCTGATAAATAATATTTCCTCCACAGATTTGAAATGTAACTATGCCTGAAATATTTGACGCATTTTATTCATAGTTTTAAGTAAATATGAATAAAAGTTTCTTACAGGAATATTTATACTCCATTACTATAAATTTCCAATACTTTGTAATACTTTTATAAAACTTATGACAAAAGTTCTATAAGTTGGTTTACGATAAAAGTTGTGTAAGTTTTTGAATTCTGATTGAAATTCTTTTAACAGTTGTCTCCCTTTTTGTTGTTTGAGTTGTTTTGAGTTGTTTGAAAAGAGTTTTAAGATATTCTCATAAAATATAAACTATGCATTAGAATTTTCTCAAATTGATATAAAATTATACTTTTTATTGGTTTTAAGTTTTTTCCCATTTATATTTTTTGGATTGAAGGATTACTTCAAAATCCTCTTATGAAACATTTTAGAAATATATAGAACACTCATATATAATATTTTTCAATTATATCAAGAATATGAAGAAAATTTCATTTCTAATACATATTATTAACAAAACAGTCTGGCTTATCAATTAATTTAGTTCTTTTCAAGTTATGCTATTTTAAGTATATGCTTTTTTAAATTTAAACATTTAGTGAGCATTCTTTGTTAATTTATCTTCGTTTAGGCACTTAAAACACAGTATTGTCTATTTTCTATTTTAAAAAAAAATCTATTATACAAACTTTATATTTGGACAATGCATCATAACAAACAAAATGGAAATTTATTTTAAATGACTTAATATTTTAAAAAATACCGGTTTTTTCAAACAAAACAATTTAAGAAGATTAATTTTCCTCTTTTTTTGCATTGATATTTATTCGATTTTCAATATTAATATTTTCATATGGAGTTATTTTCTTACGTATTAAAAGAATGCGATGTTGACAAAATTTTTAAATTAACTTTACAAACTACTGTAAATTAGTTTATACTAGTTTATTTAACACAAGAAAACTAGTTTATTGTAAACTAGTTTATTTAAGTTGGCAATGTTATGTGTTTAAACATGAATAAAGTTCAAATTTATTCATAAATAACGAAATCATAAATTATCATATTGGCTAAAATATCCTTAACTTGTTTTCTTATTTTACACCTAAAAACTGAACTTTGAGGAATGCATATCAAATTTAATATCACAACTTTAAGTAAATATTAAAGAAAAACGCATAACTTTTCTTATTTCTTGTTTTAAATAGCATAAAACTTTGTATTGGTACATTAATATTACGAAGGGTTTCAAAGCATATGAATAGCTTGGGCTAAGCTGATGAATAAAAATTAAGGTTAAAGTCCAGTAAAAGGAAAATCACAGAGGAATAAACATTCAGAATAGACGTAAATATCAATATAGAAATCAACCACAAGGTCAGGTATTTTATATAAGTATTCGCTAAATTAATAATTTCTTAATATTCTTAGTCCAAAAATTATAAGCAATAAAGTGACAGCAATTGCTAATATAAGATAGTTTTCAGACCTTGTCTTACTAATTTATCTCCCTTTATTCAATTTTATTAAACTTACAGAACTTATATGTAATACCAAATTAGTTACCAAGTTATATTGAATTTGTATCAAATTAAACTTTAAATGAATTTTTTTTCATGTATTAATTTTAAAATCGTGAGATTGGAAGAAAAGAACTATGATATGAATTTTCTTATAATTGTGAAAACGGGATTATGTTCTTGGTGTGATTTCCTATTTCAATGTGTATTTAAATCTCTTAATATACTTTGTAATAGGTGCTCACACATTTTTGACCTTTCTATTAACATCTGTAGTATCTGCTTATTGATTGATTGACTGATTTTAGAACATCGTCTTGGAAAAGAATTGTGCTTTAAGATTGGAAGTATTTAAATATATCTGAAGTAATATATAAAAGAAGAGGACATTTTGTTTGTTAAATGTGACAGTAAAAGAGATGAGATGTTGTTTTGATCAGTAACTACAAGTTATATAGATATGAACTCATTTTAGAGAAGCTAATGACTGAGTTTGTTTGTTCATTTGCGCGGTGTTGTTTTCTATGAAAGTACCGATTCGGATGGAAGGAAGAAAACCCTAGTATGTAGAGCAGGAGTGTCCAACACGCGGCCCACGACACTTTTTAAAAATTTTTTAAATATCAGGTTTTTAAATTTTTTTTTTGAAATTTTTCATTTTGAAATTTATTTGAGGGTAAATTTTTATATATATATATATCTACAATGTATTTGCCTGTCACCTGTTCTTGTTTAAAATAAATCCTTTTTGATAATAGAAATGTCCTTTAGATTAAAATAGATTTATATATTATCAAACAGTCACATTTGATTTTTCTATAGTAAATTACTTTTTTAACAAATTCCGAATTGCATTATGCCTATCCTTTACTATGGATGGTACATGATTACCTGTGTGTGCGACTTTCATTTCTCCTCCTCCATTTCTGTTTGGGGTGTCCAAAAAGCAAGAGGCAGTCTGAGATGTTTTTTAAAGTTTAAAAAAATATTCAGGACATGTAAAATAAAGGAGAACGTATACTTAATTGTTTGTGTGAATGACAACACTGTCAAATTTCAACAATGAGTAACGAAAGATCAATTCAAAAGGAACTCCGTAATTTTCAAGAAAATGGCAACTGTAATGTTTTAAACATTATTTGATCATTGCATTATTATATTATATATAAACATTATTATATTATATATCTCTGTATACATGAAAAATGATGAAAACTATAGTAATAATTCATTCTGCTTTAAATTTTCACTCAATTAATGCTTTTTTTTTGTTTCCAAATTTGATGTAAAGGTACATATTTTTATGTGCTGCCCCCGAAATTATAATATTTTTCCGAAGGGACCAAGGTCATTCGTGTTGGACACCCCTAGTGTAAAGAATAGATCTTACAAATATCCCATTGTTACAAAGCATGTGAAAGCAATCAGCTCGGAATCTGTTTTGGGATCAGTATCAAATGTTTTTTACTGTTTTCTACTTTTCTAAACATTAATTGCAATATAAGTTTATTATTAATAAAATCTTTTTACCTGTGTTTTATAAAAAATGAAAAAATTATGTATTTTATTCAAAAAATTTTGTAGATTGATTTTTTATATCAATTTCCTTTTTTAATTTTTTTGGCAATTAAAAAAATAAAATTTTTTAAATTCATTTTTTTAAATTTTTTAAAAACATCTTGTATTTAAAAAATGTATGACAGTTATTTTTTTAAAAAATTCATAATAAAAAAAAAAAGTGAAAAGTCTTGGGGGGTTCTCTCAACTTCTTTTTAACAACATAATAAAACAAAAAACCCCGTGATTTCCGTTTTAAAATTCCCAACCAAGAATGCCGATAAAAAAGCAAATTTTAATGAAATTTAGGGGACACAGTATGATTTAATTGACAAAATTCAGTCAAAAAACCAAATTTAATTTTTTGGCCTAAATTATCTTTTGTTTATACTTTTAAATAATATCACAAAACTTGAATGCTCAAAGTCTAAGAAACTAAGAGTTATTATAACCTTTACGTTCGTTTTTATTCACATTCCAATAACGAATCAAAAGTTTATAGTAACATATCTCAGAAAGATAAAATTTCTAGTTTTCGTCTTCATTGAACATGCTAAGGCTCTTTTTTTTCTATTGTACTTGATACTTTTAAATTGTTTTTCACTTGCTGCTAATAGTACATGGAATAAAAGTTGGTATTAATCTTGTTCAAAGCAATACTTATTTTTTTTTCAAAAGAATTGAATTTAGATTTTACACATTTTTTAAGGAGTTTTTTTAAGCATTCATAAAAAGAAGTATTGTACGAATACCCCAATCATGTTATCACAAAACCCATACCTACTTTTGTTATACATTGTGTGACACACTTGTAAATCAAATTTCATATATGTACGTCAATTTTTGTAGGCGGAGTAGTATTTTAAAATCACTTCATACGTTTAAAGTTTTCCTTTTAAAAAAATTAAATTGTTAGCTTTTTTTTGAAATTTTGAGCTCAAAATCTGTTTTTCATCGTACATACACATAGGATGCAACCAAAAATTATGAAAATCATTAAATTAAAAAAATGTTGTGTAAATCATACAATATCCCCTTAATCCATGCTCATTTACACAATGAGACTAAAGAGTCATAAAATCCAAGTATGGGAAACTTTAAACAATAAATATATTAATATATTAAGATAACTAGGATTTAATTCCTAAACCTAAGCACATCAATTTAAAATTATCCGTGCAAACATCTTAAGAAACAGCCATAGTAACAATCTTCTTCGAATTAGCAGATCACGTGCATTTATGTATTAGGAAAATAACGGATGCCAGTAAAGAAAAGAAAAGAATTTTAACAAAACTTTTCGCCAATTAGGTATGGCGCTTTCGATAGAGGTATCATTAAATAACATCAAGATATGCTTATACTTGGCTTCGTGGAAATTCCAAGTGAGATAAAAATTGTGGCAAAAACTGTTTGAAGATTTATTTTCCAACTGATAATTATTGTCTTTGATTTGGATATTAGCTATTTTTGATTTATTTCCTTTAATAAAAAAATATTGTGTTCTGGCTATAATTGAAATCAACCAACATCTCAAAAAGTTTCTGATAATAAACAACATGGTGAAACGAGCTAAATTTTTTAAAGTATTTTTCTTAAAGAACTAAGTCTAAATAATTAGAGTCATAATAATTGTCAAGTATAAAGCAATATACTTGTAAATTGAAGGATTATCATATTTTACCTGTCCCAAACCTTTTCTTTCCCCCCATGAAAAAAAAATTGCTCAAAATGAGGCTTTAAGATTTCAGAAAAATTATTTTAGATATTTCAAAAAGAGCAAAAATCAAAATTAATTAAAACTTTTTTACTTTTTTTACAATGAAATTTATTTCTTTTTTTCATTGGTCTAGGTCTCCCAAAGTGCACTTTTATGAATGAAAAGGCCATATTTAATAAGGAAGCACCGATTTGACTTAAATGCGTACTTCTCAAAAAGGAAGGAGAAGTTATTTGGAAATAAAATTTAATGGCGTCGGAAGACACAGTAATAAAATAAGATAGGTAAATATAAAAATTAAATTATTTGGCATTAGATAGAGCTTCAATTTGTCGGTGGGAAACTTGCAAATATAAATTTTGATATCTTTTCCTGATCAAATTTTATAAATGGTCTAAATTAACATAATAACCTTTTTTTAAAAATTTGTAAAAGGGGAAAAAAATTTTTTTCATTCTTTATTTTGGGGAAAATTTTTCTAAAAAAAAATTGGTTTTTTAAAATTAAGAAATTTTTTTAC
>BMAV01020856.1:0-13199 GCA_019973955.1 Trichonephila inaurata madagascariensis
GTGATCAATAATCTTGAACTAGTTTTACCAAGGGACTAACTAACCTAAAGCAATGAAATTGCCGTAATTTTTCAAACAAAAAACTCAAATAAAATTAACAGATTTTATGAGTAATCAAACCTAAAGATGCATGTGGCAGTGTATGCTTAAAATTACAGGTTATAAAATACTGTATGGTGAAATTATAGGTTATAAAAGTATGTATGTTTAAAATTACAGGTTAAAAATAATGTATGTTGAAAATTACAGCTTATAAAATAATGTATGTTTAAAATTACAGGTTAAAAAATAATGTATGTTGGAAATTACAGGTTATAAAATAATGTATGTTTAAAATTACTTGTTGGCTTAAAATATCGTTAAAAGGTTCATTAATTTTAATGTAAAATTATTTTTTCCAAGGTGAAAGTAAAGAGTATTCCAGAACAATGTTTTCTTCCCTTGTTTTCCTTGAAAATTTCTTTTTGATGGGAGAGAGATGAAATGATATATTTTAGTAATTTTTCATTCAAAAAACTCAAATTAAATTAACAAATTTTATGAGTAATTAAACTTAAAGATACATGTGGAAATGTATGTTTAAAATTACAGGTTACAAAATAATGTATGTTTAAAATTACAGGTTAAAAAATGTATATTTAAAATTACGGGTTATAAAATAATGTATGTTTAAAATTACATGTGTTATAAAATAATGTATGCTTAAAATTACATGTTATAAAATAATGTATGTTTAAAATTATAGGTTAAAAAATAATGTATGTTTAAGGGGACACAGTACGATTCAATTGACCAAAATCGGTCAAAAAATCAAATTTAATTTTTTTAGCTTAAATTATTTCTATATATACTTTTCTATAACCTCCCAAAATTTGAAAGCTCTAAACTGAAAAAGTGCAGAATTATGAAAGCTTTCACGTTCGTTTTTATTCACATCTCTATGGCAAATCAAAACTTTAAACTGACTTATCTCAGAAAGATAAAATAACTAGTTTGTCTTCATTTAAAATGCTAAGGCTTTTTTTCTATTGCGCCAAATGCTTTGAAATTTTTTTAACCTATTGCTAATAGTACATGCAACAAAAGTTGGTATGCATTTTTTAATCAAAGCAATATTTATTTTTTTAAATATTCAATTTTTAAATTTTCAATAAACATTCATAAAAAGAAGTATTGTATGAATACCAATCACTTTAAAGCAAAACCCATACCAACTTTTATTATACATAGTTTGACGTACTTATAAATCAAATTTCATGCATGTACGTAAATTTTTGTAGGAGGAGTAGCATTTTGAAATCACTTCACAAATTTTAAGTTTTTTCCTTAAAAAATTACATGACTAGCTTTTTATGAAATTTTGAGCACAAAATAACATAGTATACATACATAGGAGGCAACCAAAAATTTTAAAAATCCTTAAATTAAAAATTTTTGCTTAAATCGTACCACGTCCCCTTAAAATTACTAGTTGGCTTAAAATATCGTTAAAAAGTTCATTAATTTTAATATAAAATTACTTTTTCCAATTTGAAAATACATAGTATTTCAGGACACAGTTTTCTTCCCTTATTTTCCCTTGAAAATTTCTTGTTGATGGGAGAGAGATATGAAATGAATAGAGATATTAATTTTCAGAAAAAGCATGAGAATAATTACTTTTTAAAATAATATACAGCAGAAGAGTCAAACTCATGACCCGCGGGTCGCATGTGATCCCAAACGAATATTTTTGCAGCCCGGCCAATAAATCGGCTCACAATAATATACAAAATAATATACAGAAACAATAAAAATAAGATAGAGTTCGCTAAACTTTTTTTAAAGTTAGGCATTTTATTTTATTTATTTATTTTTGCTATTATTAAACAAAATGAGTATACTTATTTTGAATATACCACGATTAGGTAAATACGGTACTTACGTTTCTATGAATATTAATTTTTTTTGTGGCCTATTTAAAGTTAAATCTTGTTTATTTGACCCAAGTTAAAACAAATTAAGTCAATTCCCACTTTGTATGGCTGAATAGAAAGCATTTTATTAACTATTGAAAATTTGAATAAGATATATATGTATAAATAAATATAAATATAGGGGGAGAGAGTGAACTAATAGTAGGAATTGAAAAAAAGAGCATGATTTGTCTACATTGTTGTAACAAGCACACCCGATTTGGCTGAAAAACGACTTTTGGCTGACGCCAACTTTTGTCTTTGTTTTAACAGTTACATTGTTACAACAATAGAGACGAATGTAAGTTGGTGACAAAAACCGGTAATTAATTAAATTTAATTTAATTAATGAATTAATATTTGAAAAAACTGTATTAACATCAAGTGTCATCCACTACAAGTTAAAAAAGATTTATTTGAACTTGGTCGGACGAATAGAAAGTATTTTATTAACGATTGAAAATTTGAAGATAAATATATATACATATAAATAAGTATATAGAGAGAGTGAGCTAATAGTAGGAATTGAATAAAATATGAATCTCTACTAAACGAATTTTTCACGTAACCAAATTTTTTTCGGGATTTAGCGACTTCGTTAAATAGAGGTCTGACTGTATCACTAATATTTCAGACATTCACAGTATCTCAACTAAAAAATTGCAAATACATTCAAAATTTAAAATTTTAAAAAATAATTTAGGCATAACAATTAAAGATTCCCCAAAACAGTTGAATATTCCCAAACGACTAAGCCTCACGCCAATATATAAAAGAAAATAAACAGAAAAAAGAAAAAGGAAAATGTTAAACGTGAGAAGACTTACTTTTCAAGTCGTGATCCTGGAGACACTCATTGACAGTATGATCAAACAAAAACAAAAGGAGAGCTTAGAGATCGGATTTTTCGTGATCCATAAGATTAAGTGGATCACACATGAAAGAATCGAGCAAGGTTCCGTGACGACGTAGTCGGAGGCCTTTTATCAGAAACGCTGAGAGATCGCCGGGGCCACGAAAGTTCAAAGTTTACAAGTGAAGCCACTATTCGTGTTGCCTGTCATCAGCTTTTACAAGATTTCTTCGAATCCTAGTCATTGCGCAACTGCGTTTGTGTATCTACGGGGTGGGATATTTGTAGATGTGACCAGGAACACGAGTTTGTCTCGGACGATTTTTTTTAGTTTTCGCTCATTCCATATTATATAAGCTAAGAAGGGGGGCGGGATGATGTAAAAATTTATCCTTTGTGTTAATAGAATCTTTTCCAATCTTCCGAGAAAATAAGTATGTCATAGTCTGGTAAATAATATTTTTGGTGCGATGATTTAGCATGTTTTTTTATTAGTAAAAAAAAAGCGTTAAAATGTATTATAAAATCCAGTTAAAAAGTGTTGCAATAATTTTAAATATAGTTAAACAAATTGGCTAATGTAGAATTTCAGAGAACACAGTAAAAAAATAAGTTTTGAAATAAACAATTGCAATGATTTAGAAATTTCTCAGGAACAAAATTATTTTTAGGCGTAATATTTGATGGCAACCGTTTCAAAAAAAAATATATATGCAAAAAATGGGTATAATTAGATATTGTGACGGACTTAATTAGATTAGTATATTATTTTCAAGAGCAAAATTAATTAGTTTTTCTAAATTTATCTAAAGAATAAAATAAATTAGATACAGGACTTAACAAACGATTTTTTTCTTTTACTTTGAAGGTTTTCATTTTGAATCACACTACTAAAATTAAATAAGTTATCGTAAAAGAAAGATGAATAAAAAGGAATGAATATATTCATTAAAACAATAATTTCTAGAATTCTATAAATACAGTACTGCAACAACAACAAAAATAACTAGAAAATTTTTAGAAAAATTTCCAACACTTTTTAATGCAAGAATATTTCTCAAAATAAAAAGCAAATCAGACATTTTTTTAACAACGTGATTTTTTATTTAGAAAGGCAAATTTAGTTCAAAATACTTAAACAAGCAAGAATAGTAATTTTTGTTCTCCTAAATGTATGCAAAAAAACCTATTCTTATGTTGATTCTTTATGAAGAAAAGTTTGTTTCTTAATAAATTATTTCCCCATTTTCCCTACTGAATGCTAGTTATGAATTAAAAAATTGTTAATTAAACAAATTATGTTTAAAGATGTTCAACTTGTTATATCCCTGTAATAAAAAAAAAAACACAGTTTTGCGAATGGGGTTGTAGCTGTAATTTATGTTATTAATTTTAGTGTATTATCGTTTAAGTTAGCACAAGCGGATATTACAAAACATGCGCATTAATTATGCTCCAAAGCAGCAGAACCCACTTGAAGCTCAAAGCCTCGAACTCACTGCTCGGGTGCGGTTGCCAGATAAAATACATATGGTACCGTTAAAGAGGGCATAATTAGGTAAAGTATGAAATGTTTCATCTATTATATGACTTGTCTAGTTATTTCATGGAATACCTAGTTATTCCATGAAATAACTGAATTGTATACTTTAACGGCAACATATACATTGAAATGCTACAGAGCAAGTCGCCAAATAAAAGAACATGCTGTGTGATCTAACAAAACCTGCTGAAGTTTTTAGTGATTTTCTAAATATGTCGAGGTATTTTACTATGTATAGTTTAAGAGTATTTGTGTATTAAACCTCATTATATAACATGCCTCACGATATAGACACAGAACATTAAATCGTTCAAGCATCCATTAGTCACCCCCTTAGGGGGCTCGCCTTCTTTAGGTGGGTACGGGTGTCACAATCCCGAGATACCCTAGTGATCTTTTCCTTTTCCCAAGGGGTTTACTATCTTTGGTAAACACGGGTGTCACGACCCCGGGGTACCCCAGTGATCCTTCTCTATTTTCGACCCGGCATCTTATCATCCAATTTCTTCTTTTCTTCTTTTCCCGTCCAGACCACAGACCTATGAATATTTGGCGCAGTATAGCCAAAACTGGCTCTTGCGCCATAAGACACCAAACTCAACACAACTCAACTCATCCATTAGTCAATAACTACATCTTCTAGCAAGATGTTTGTTGTTGTTTACTGAAGCATTTCCATAAAAAGATACTGGCAGTTTTCCCACGATATCTAAACGCACGCACCTACATCAATTTTGACACTTTGTCACCTATCTTTGTCACGAAATTCAGTCACACCAATTGCCCGCTTATTTTTATACGAAACTTCACTGTTCATCTACCGACCGTTCACTTTTTTAAACTGTCAGCACACACACAATAGTTCTTTATTCTTTGATCACAGGATGTTAAACTTAAGGTTTTCCTTCTACCCTAAAATCGTGAATTTTTCCAAAAATTAACAATTTTCTATATTTTTTATGATTTTATTTTATAGACTGTCTTATTAGTTTTGTAAAAATATCTAGTTTTTTTATTTTCCATTCACTAGAACAAAAACTACGAGTGTTTTAATAAAGCAAATGCCATAACTTTAAACAAGATGTCAAACTTTAAAATGCGTTTTAATTCAAAATGAGTGTTTTTTTTGAAAATGCTCAAGCGGGAACTGCGATTGCTCAAAAAATTTTGGAAATAATTAACTGAATTTTTTGTATGTTCTGTGTAATAGTAGAAGTGTTTTAACCTTCAGATTTATCAGTCACTGTTTTATTGAAAAATTTACGTTCACTTATGGAATAATCACTGTTTTCTTAAGCAACTTCATATAATTACTCAGATAAAGTGCTCTAGATTTTGTAAAAATTAAAACATCTCTTATCCTGAAGGTTATTTCAAGAATGAACACCAAAGTAACACATCAAAATTAAAAATTTGTACTTAAACATTTTATACAGAGTGGTCCCCGTTTATGTAACTTTTTGTAAACTTGTACCAATTTTTAAAAAAATTTTAGTAATAATAACTTCTTTTTCTCTTCTTATTTTTAGCATTTTTTTTCCCTTAAAATTTACTAAATAATTCCAAAAACCACAAAATAATTCCATATCTTCATTTTTTTTAAAGTTGTCGTTAGTAGTTGGATACCTTAATGTGCATTTTTGCTGTGATTAATTTAAAATTCCTCTCAAAGTATAACATCTTTTTCAATAGTTGTGTCACAGGAAAGACATTCGTAGAGAAAAGTTTTGTTATTCATACTTTGAAAAAATTGTTTTTGAACAGTACAATTGATATGGGCACTACAGTTTAGAAATGGCGTTTTTTTAGAGAAATTTCGAACTTCGCTCCCTTCCCTGTCGAAAGGAAATTGTGAAAGGATTAAGGGAATCTTTAAATAATAATAATGAATAGGAATAACCCTAGCGACCGACTTGGCGACGAGGTCAGAGGCCATATGTACCCAAATCGACAAATTTGGTGACAAAAATAAATGTTTTAACAAGAATCCAGAAGGGACTAGAATGATTACTTCATGAGAAACATTTAGAAGTTCCTGAAGTTTCTTACAAACAAACGCAATCAGTTTCTTCAATAAAATAAATAACTCTGAAAACAAAATGATTGATTAGGAGCATGGAAAAATATTCTCCTGTTCTAAATTATCGTAGACCCAGATTCGTTTTAATTGATCCAACTTTTCTTTGATTTAGTAATTTTTTCTTTATCTTTATTCTTTTAAATTTTCAATTTTTTTGGCAATTCGACTTGCTCGAGCTCAAATAATGATTGTTCTCGGTCTTCTCAATTAGACTTAAATGTAAAAATAACTGACAATACTGGTCAGCCAATCACAGAAGCTCCATTCGATACCAATGCATCCTAATTTTCTGCATCCAATTTTTTTCTTTCTCAAACTCGGATTCCTTTACTGCAACCGGATTGACAGACTTGTCCACCGCTCCTTAAATAAACATTTCGACTCTCATTCTAAAAGCAATTTTTACTAAGCAAATGTAATTTTTACATTGTATGAAACTACAATAATTTTTTTAACAAGCAGTTATTAATTAACTAAAAGGGCATTTTGAAACCATTTTTAACGTCATAAAAATCTCATGAAATGAGATAAAGGTTCGAAAGAACTAAGTGCTCCTACCAATCAAAAATACAATAGAAGTTGCTCCCCAGCCTATGTAAGGTAAGAACAACTGTGTGTGTAGAAAGTATCTTTATACACGTACGTACTTTACGTACAAAATCAAGTCAAACATTTGACAGCGAATGTGCATTTCATTTGCCTTATGCGATTTCTGTATTCAGTATTTGTGTAAACTTTGAATCTGTGCTGTTGATATATTTAAAGGCATGTTTTATTCGCTTCTGTCAAAAGAAAATCCACTGTAATTACGTGAGAGTTCCAGAGTAAAATAACATTTATCATATTATGTTAAACAGAATATTGCTCTGCTTTTAATATACTTCATTTATATCTACGATTATTATGTTTGCCCAGGACCTTTAAACTCTTTTGTTAAAACTTTGTTTAGTGCAGAGTTTCTCAAAATATGGGGCACACCCAATAGAGGGGGCGGGATGATAACTCTACGAGCGAGGTGTGAGCATATTAAAAAGTCGAAAACAAAAGATTATTTCAAAAAGTTTTAATTTACTGAAAGTAAGCAAACAAAATACTTTCTGACATAATAAGCTGATATAATACACTTATAAATGTATCAGTACTGCACAGTGTATTTTATAATTAATTTAACAATACTAAGTCAAGAGCAACAGTAATAATTACTAATGATCCCATGGCTTGCCATATATAAAATTATATACAAAAATTAACACTTGATAATTTGTATGGTTTATAATTAATCCCTTAACTGCCGATTAAAAGTTACGTGATTCACTTCCCAATGCCACCGTTACCCACGTAGGCGCGCGTATGTGATGTATTGGGGGGTGGGTGGAGAAAAGGAATAAAAATAAGCAAATCCTCTGAAATTAGTAAATCCTTCCCAAACACTGTCAACTCCTTTTATTGCATTCCAAAGCCTTTGGAAACATTTTATGGATAGCAGTGCACAGAAAATATCGTACTTTGGAGAGATGTATATATACGCCTGAAGTAATTAACGCATCGGCTGAGCAAGACGCTTATATACGCCGGTGGCATTTAAGAGGTTAAAGTCATTCTGTACCATTAGCATCAAAGTGTATCATTGAATTAAACACATTGTTGTTGTGTGAAAGGAGGGGCGTGAGGAAAATTATGATTGAATATTTGGGTTGCAAATAAAAAAACTTAGAAAAGCGCTGCTATATTGCTTAAGAGAATATGAAGTAATATTTTGGTGCAAACTAAGAGTTATCTTAAGAATAATATATAAACATGAAGTGTTCATTTAATAAAAAAATACTCTGGTAAAGTTATAACAATTTCTTACAAAGTAGCCCTTTTGGGCTGCTTTACATATCTCCCAATATTTTTGCCGTCATCGGAGAAAATCGTACAATAATGCCTCTTTTTAGATGACACGCAGCTGGCCTGTCGCATTATGCATGGTGCTTTCTTTTGACTACTACCTACAGAATCACAGATTTTTGTACAAAATGCGATGCAGTAGCATTATTCAAATTTTTCTGTCATTTTATCAAAAACGAAAATTTCGATGACCCTTACTTATGTTTTCTCGCTTAACGGTGGTCTGCCGACGAACACAGCTTCTTCAGAGAGGGAAAAAGATTCATGCATGAGCTTAAGAATTATCTAGATATGTAAAGTAAATCCGAACTCCCAATATCATATGATTATAAACGAGAAATTATGGTCATACCTTTTTTTTTTTCTGTACACTTCTCATTTAGTAAATCGGTTTCATATAATGATGTTACTATATGAAAAGCAACCCTTTTTTAAGTAACTATTATTTAGAATATTTACCTAATTGCTAATTCAAAGCCAATAATTTTATTTTTAATTACCGATTAATAAATTAACTACGATTCTGAAATATTTTCAATAGCAGAGACGTAATACGCTCCTAAATATAAGAATCTAACTATAATACATATATTAGTGCTATTAAAATAACTTAGTATTATTAGTCTTTTTATTAATAATTTTTATGAAATCTCTTTTGTATTTATTTTTGCGAACAAGATTGACTATTATGTTACTCAAAAAATTTTTATCAGGTGCAAGTAAAATATTAAAAATAATTTCCGTCCACTTTTAAAATGACCATTTCAAAAAGAATGATAAACTATATTTATATCTGTCGATAATTAAAATGATAAGCGCGTATAAAAAATAAACTTCAAAGAAATTTTTAAGATTACGAATTCTTCAAATGTGCGTCCCTAAAATGTTTAACATTGTACAGAATTAGTTCAAACTTCCGAAAGATGATAACATAGAAATTTAAAAAATAAATAAGCATGTTTTAATAACACGCATTAAAATGCGAATAAATATACGATTATCAGCTGATATAATATTTAATCGATTCTACGAAAGTATTTAAAACTACTTTTACACATTTATTTTAGAAGAAAAATAAAAAGAACTGTATTTTTCCTAAAAATTAAAAACAATTTATCTTGTTTAACAAATGAATGATAATTATATCAGATTGATTGATTAACTCATAAATATATACATAAGGAGAAAAATGACTCACTTATTCATCACGAGATCTACGGATTTATTAGACCTACAGACTTGAAATTTGGTAGACAGGTTTCTTTTATTGAATAGAGATTCACCAATAACTCTCATAGGGAGGGTTAAAGGTGCGTGTTAAATAAAAATTCTTGTTTATGAAATGCCACATTTTCTCGAATCTAAGCCGCACTTTTTTCCCCAATGTTAATACTGCTGAAAATCGGCTGCGGCTTAGAATCGAAGGGAAAAAATTCAATGGATGGGGCAATTAGAACAATTATAGGTTCTCATGTATGTATTTAAAACGTTTATAATACTAGTAAAATAACAAAAAAAATTGTGTTCCCTTTTTCTTCATTCCCATTTTAAATTTATTTTAATTTTGGAAAATTGGATATCGATAAAACCTTTTACATTATTTTTCTTTTTTTCACAAAAACTTGTTGAGAAATTGGGGTGTGGTTTAGATTTTAATAAATACGGTAATAGACCTACATACTTGAAACTTTTTCTTGTGTTGTTTTGTTGTTGATCCGCTAAGAAGCGTTTTGTGGAAATTGGCTAAAGGGGGGGGGGATTTGACAAACTTCCACTAAAAACGAAATTCAAGATGACACTATAATCATAGTACCTGTTTTTGAAACATAAAACCTACAGACTTCAAATTTGGCAAGCATGTTTATTTTGTTAAGAAGAGATCGATTAAGAACATGTTTTACGGAAATTGAGTTCCAAGAGAGGATGCAGAGTGTTACTCGCTGGGTATATTGTTAAAAAAATTTCAGTTCTTGAATCATTAGACTTATAAGAATGAAATTTGACGAGCATGTTTCTTTAGCAAAGAAGATATCAGCTAGCTGAAATTAATTTTGAGGCGGGTGGTTACGGGGTGGAAAAGGTAGTTATATTTTCGTTTTAAAAATGCAAATCTTATCCTTTTTAAATAGAGAGGTAAGGACTATAACAATTTTTTCAACACAATCTAACGATTATGCTTACAGGACTACGTATTTACATATTAACGACTTATTTGGACTACATATTAGGACTTACATATTAACGATTTATATATAAACAGTATATAATCATACTACATCAAAACACCTAGCGAAGAGATGGGTAACTATCATGTCGCATTATGATAGTCTCGGGACTCAAACTGGTGTATATTTTTTAATTACATTAACGTTGGACTTGAAATAAAAAGGGGCTCTTGGTGACGGACTTCGTATTTTAAATCTCGTTGAAGAGACGAGGACACTCGAGCTGCCACTCTAGTCTTCAGACTACACCCGTTGTAACGTTTTCCCGCCTCGCAGCTGCAAGATCGGCTTCCCAATACAGATAGCATTACGCCGTTCTATCCGCATGTGCACCCTTAAATTTTGCTGGTTCCTTTCATCTGACATCACCCCATTAACCAATGGCCATGAGAAAAATCAACGGCTGGACCCCACCTGCGAGCCGGAAAATCAAGTGTAATTCGAGTTGTAAGAAGGAACCACCCAAACTCCAAGAGAGGGAAGTGACAGTCAGTTTGAAACCCTCGAAAAAAGACGTTGTATTTGCCTCCTCCTTCACCAATAACATATTCTGTGAATTGAAATATTCCGTAGTTTGAATAACTTGTATCTAAACGTAAATAGGCCACCCGTCTGGTATAGTGGTTAGTGAAGCTTGCTGCTGTGCCGTTGGGCCTGGGTTCAAATCCCGCAGAAGGCATTGCTATTTGAAAATGTATAATGCCTTTGCGGCAGGGGGGTACTCTAAATAGCCGTTGAGCCACAAGTCCTCTCGTGAGGTTGGTGGAAGGGGAAGAGAAGTGAAGGCCCAGTGATTACCTCCAGGATGTCCTCCTTCAAAATTGGAGTGGAACCGAACCAAATCACATTGTCATCTGTATAGTGCTTTAAGCCACGGCTAACGACAGGCGTAAATCTCTAACCCTTCGCCACGATAAATTTCTTGGGTTTCGATCCGACACCGTCAGACAGGTGGTATTAAAACAACAACAAATGTAAATAGTGTAATTAATAGCTGTAGACATAATAAATCAATAATTTATTTTCTTAAGCCTCAAACTGAACTGAATTCAGTGAGCCCATGAGAGCCAAAGTCTACTGTACGTATCTCAGTTTACGGAACCTTAGGCACTGGGAGGCATGAGCAGATGTTTCGGTAAGGTGGTCAGTCTGAAGCAAAACCCCCAGTGTTTAGTTCCCAAGCAAGCTTGGTACTTATTTATCGACCCACTGAAGGGATGAAAGGCTGAGTAGACCTTGCCTAGCCCTGGATTTGAAAACCGGAACTGTGGCGTGGAAGCGCGATACACTACGACTTAGCCACTGGGCTTTAAGTCTCAAACTACTCGTCAACTTCCCCAGATCTTTTCAAGGTCAGCTAAAAACTTTCGGCTTCGATAGATTAAACGTCCATCCTACATGACTCTAGTGACATCTGGAGTCGAACTCCCCAACAAAGATTTTTTTTTTTTTTTAAAAAAATCGGGAATGAGATTTTTTGTTGAAATTCTGGTCCTAGCTTGCAAATAAATGCCAGTCAGCCTGCATCTGTATTTACTCTTGTTTGTTGATCTTCATGCCAGAAAAACTTTGCTCGCAAATATATATTGACCCAAATATAGAGACAGTAGTGCCCAAAGAATGTTTTCAAGGGGAGGGGATGGAGGGTCGAAAGTCCACCGTTCTTGTATCATGTTCTTTTTGATTTTGTCGATTTTCAGGAATAAAAAGCAGTAAAAAACTAATTATTAAATAAATAATTAGCATTAATTAATAAAATTAATCATTAATAGCAAACATTTAATTAAATTTTACGTACTATATACTCATAGTTATAATCAGCCAAAAAAAAATCAAGGGTTTGGGGGGGGGGGTCCGGTCCCCTAGGACACCCCCCCTTGTGTGCACCACTGTATAGAGAACATTTCTTATCCATCTGGTTTTCTAAATGTTTTGGTTAGTGGCACAATGTACACCCCTGCAACTCCCGCATCTCGGTGGAGCATAGGATTCTAAGAACCTCAAGGCCTAATGTTTTGGTTTTGTAATCATTTGTAAGCTCCGGCTTGTGGCCCCAAACCTGACTTTGCATGTCGATCCAAAGATTCTTCGTTATGCCGACTCTTGGCGGGCCGCTATGTGTCCACCACTGGTTTAAATAACTGTCGACAATTCATCTGCCTGAACTTAACCGTCTTTTAGGGAATAATGGCAAATTGAAAGTTTTTTTAAAATAATCTTTGTGTGCCGTGCTTGAGGTAAATGTCTTTCCCCCAAACGCAGTACTTGCAACCTCTGTAGCTTTAGTCCCAAGCATACGTCCATAAAGCAAATTAACGCAAATTACACTATTCTTAACAGGCATTTTTATGAATTAAAATCTTATTTTAAACTACAGAAATATAGTTCGAGATTGAGTCAATAGCTAATATGACGAATATAGAATTTTCAGTTTTATCTGATAACAAGTGTAAACAATTCTTTAAATTATTATACGTTATAAAAAATTATATAACTTTTTCTCGGTTTTCCAGTACGTAAAACTCGCACGAATGACTTGACACTTGGCAGAAAGGATCTCTTGAGAAGAGGTAGTCCGTGGCCTTTCCCTAACGGCAAGGGGGTTCCCGGAAATAAAACAAGTCTAGGGACAAAAGTCAAGGAATTTGTAATA
>BMAV01020856.1:24724-37121 GCA_019973955.1 Trichonephila inaurata madagascariensis
ATTTTCTCACACCTATCTGACAACTGACTGACAACACACCCCATCATTCTTCTACTAACCATCCTTTACTCAAAGTAGAAGCACGATTTGAAATCATGAGCCACAACTCCTTTCCTGCAAAGAATTCTTTCAACAAAAATCTCTCTAATGTGCCTCTTGGTCACCAACAATGGAAGAAGGTAGGGAAATATTTCAAACACACTTCCGCCAGTGGAAAAGTACCGAAATTTCGAAGGCCTCTTAATAAATGTTCATCTTTTTCAAAAAGCGCCTCGATAATCCCTTGAAAAGTAACACCTTGTCGGTGATTGGCGTAAGGTCAGCCGAAGGCCCGCCAACAGCAATAAAATACGAAAAGAGTGGCGCTTTAGGCGACAATTTGATCTCAACTGGCTGCCGGTGTTAATAGCGGTGTATTAAATTGGTCGGCAGCGTGCCTTCGGACAGTGGGGAATTGATGATTTGGACGTCAGTGGCTGAACTTAGGGGCGGACACATACGGCCGTGAAATCTAGTGAAGGAAACACGTGTTGAGGTCAGTTTGGATTCCGAGGCATCGAGAGTTGTTTGAGGCGATTTCTTGTAAGAAATCGTTTTCATGGAAAAGTAAAATCGATTATAATAATGTAATTTGAGATATTAAATTTATGTGCTCTGATGAAAAGTCATTTTTCTTTTGTTTCTAGAAACACGTGATTCGAAAACAGAAATATACTTTAAAATGGTAGGAATATTAATAAATATTTTTAACATTTATTATATATGTTACCGGCAAAGTATGAAATGCCGGCATTCTATAGAATGCCGGACGTTTTCAGGCAAAGTAAGAAATAAGAGAATTATTTCATACTTTGCCTAGGCATTGTATAGAATGACTAAAGCTGTTTAGGCAAAGTATGAAATAAGGTCATAATAAGGTTACTATTTCAATGACGGTCATTTCTAAAAAATACAAATGTTATTCTGACAAAATAATGAGAGAGTGCCATTAAAAAAAAATATTCAAAATACATAAAGGTGCCTGATTGGTGAATCGTCTGCTTATTATGCCGGAGGTTAGGGTTCGATCTCACGCAATAAATTTTTTTCCTTAATTATTTTAGTTATTTTTTAAAATTAAATAAATTTATTTATGAAAGGTTTATTAAATATTAAATGATATTTTATGTAATTTTGTATTTTATAAAGTAAAAAAATTACTGTAATTATTTATAAATATTTATATTAAATTTAATAAATTTATTTTATATTAATAAACAATATTTAAAATAAAATATATAATAAATATTAAATGATATTTTATATAAAAATTAGTTACAAATAGTTTTATAATGTGAAATACAATATCCTATAAATAAAATATTATACATAACATAAAATAATTTATAAAATATATTATTATTAAATAAATTATTTTATAATAGGCAATTTTTTCCAGGCATTCTATAGAATGCCGGATTTCATACTTTGCCGGTAACATATATAATATTTCTCATATATATATGTTCCCGTTAAAGCTCGAGTGTCTTTAACGTGCAGATTACCTAGCTGATCTGCAGATTAATTAATTTGCTCCGTTAAAGTGCGGAATCAAGTGCTTTCCGCATTTTAACAAGGTAATCTGCACATTAGCGGTTTCCGCATCGGCAAAGTTCGAATGTTTGTTTCTCTCATTTCCTATCTGTTAGAAATTTTAAATGAACTTATTCTCATCCTATAATAATTTATCCTAAACATTTAGAAGCAGAGAGACAAAGACTGTAAACGTATTCGATAAAAGAATCCTTGAGTTAATTTATAATAAATTTAATTATGACGACCAGTATCTTCTTGAAGCAAATTAAATATTTAAAGTTCCAATGTTACAAAACATAGAATCTCATACACCGATATAGCAATCTCAAACATGGTAAAAAAAATTTTAGTTCACTAAAATGCACGGCCGACTAAGACCCTACGCCAGGGGTGGCGAATCTTTTTGGATCAACGTGCCATTTTTCTAAAGTGTTTAATGGGGTATAGACGTGCAGTCAAATAATTTTGACTTGTGATTTTTGGAATAAAATTAAATACTAACTATAATAATAATAAAAATAATACTATAATAACAATAAAATTAAATATTAAAAACTACATTTTGCACTGTATAGCAGTAAATGTTTTGGGTATACGTGTAATTCAAATTAAGGTATCCGACTACGTTCGGAACCATGATTTTAAAAAAGCTCATAAATGTATAATTTTCACGATATTTAGTGTCACTTAGATTAGAATACATGTATAAAATTGTTTTAAGGACATTATGACAAAAAAAATTATTTAAATACAATATTTTGGCCAAAAATTAACTTAGAATAACCTTTTTTTCCAAATGTTCTCCTTTTGTAAAAAATGCTTCTATTGTATTATTATTTTACCTGTATATAGCTCAGACCTCTGTACAGAGGCTCAATTATGATTTTTGAAAAAGTCAAATTATTTTCAGAGTTACAACCATTTGATATAATTATCAGCGTACTTTCTTAAACTTTATCCGTTCTGTTTTCGTAAAACATGGATAAACCGACTTCCGAGTTATGCGTTTCAAAAATTCTAATTGAACCTCTGTACAGAGGTCTGAGCTGAATACAGGCAAAATATTAATACAATAGAAGCATTTTTTACAAAAGGAGAACATTTGAAAAAAAGGTTATTCTAAGTTAATTTTTTGCCAAAATAGTGTATTTAAATAATTTTTTTTGTCATAATGTCCTTATAAAACAGTTTTATACATGTATTCTAATCTAAGTGACACTAAATATCATAAATATTATCCATTTACACGCTTTTGCAAAATCACGGTTCCGAACGTAGTCGGATACATTAAAGTAACATTAGTGTGACTTCTGTTGTTGCAGATCAGATGACAAATAACTTACATTAGGATTGTAAAATGTTACTTTTAGCAGAACACATGCTGAATTAGAGTCATCTGTTAAATGGTTTTCTAAGTGAGTCTTAAATGTTATTCATCTCTGAAAATAATGATTCTCGGGCATAGGTAGATGAGAAAATATGGTTAAAAAAGCATGAGCCAGCTTCTTCAAACAGTTAAATGTATCTGAAATTGAATTTCATGTTTCCAAAATTTCGTTACTGACCTTTTTACTTATATTGCTTGTTAATTTTCTGTTTCAATCAATTCCAACATTTTTCTTGTTTTAATAAACTTTTGAATACATATTGAACTAGACTGGAAATCACAAACACAGTTGCATTTCAAATTCTTCCAATCGAATTGGGACAAGTTCAGTTTATCAAATGAAGTCACATCATGGTACATAATAATTATGGAAGTGTTTTTGAATTACTTTTTCTTCGTCTGATTTTTTTAAGTTCGGAAAGTACTAGCAATTTCTTGTAATAATATCGTTTCTGAAAATATACAATTTAGCGTCAAAAGCATTGAGATCCCTCTTGAAGATAATATTTTTTTATTTGTGTCTTGAGGCCTCTTGAAGATAATATTTTTTTATTTGAGGCTTTACATTCAATTCCTTGAAATGTTGCCATATATCTGTAAAGACGTGACTAATCACTCGCGTTTATTCGTAATACTTCATAGTGAACTTTGTTATTTTGAACTAAAATGGTAACCGTTTTTTGTTAGTAGACGTGCCCAAGTAATTGTGTCGAGTTTCATTGATTCACCATCTCCTTGCCCTACGCCATTGATAACAAACTCATTTTCTTAATTGTAATAATATGTTAAATCGTTTTTAATTCTTTGTATTATGATTTTTAAATTGATTAATAATTAGTTCTATCAACTAATCTGTTGTTTGCTTGATTGCATTAACGTGATTGAATAGATACCAAAAAATAAATAACATTATTCCAATTTCTTTAATTACAATGATATTTTAAACCTTTGCATTGTAGTTTTCCAATTGATTGATGATATTGATTCTATCAGCCAATTCGTTGATTCCTCTCGATTATATTAACTTGATTCTTCAGACATAAAAAAAAATAAATAAACAATATTTAATTTAAGCGTACAGAAACGTTGTTGTTTTTCCAGAAACGATCTTATTTTCTCTTTAATGAGAGCCTATAGGTAATCTGCAGATTATCTAGGTAATTCACACATTACCTAGGCCTATGCACTTAGAGAACTGAAACAATTTTCCGCATTTTAACGAATCACCCTAGTTAATTTGCAGAATAACTGATTTCTGCATTTTAAGGGTAACATCTATATTAGAATTCTACATATAATGTATGACTTATTAAATATTTTTAATGCAGAATTTTGATTTTTTTAAGCTAAAATATTGAAAAGAACATATAAGAAAACTACATAAACGTGTATTTAAGAAAAGGAAATAAATACTTGCAGAAAAAAGGACCATGAAAGTAAAAAAAAATTATGTTACAGTAATTTGTACAGGAAGAAAATGAATATTTTTACTTGATAAATTAAACGAAAAACTTTCAATGTAACACCAAATTTTATTACAAATGTTAGATTATTTTGGTCTTGTAATTCATAAAATAACCTACGAATTGTAGGAATGTGGCCAGAGGATATTTCTTAAAACTTCCATTAATTATTTATTGGCCTTTTTTTTAGAAAAAAGAGTGAATGGGCTTAAAAAGTGTTGTAATTAAACTCTTTATTATGCAGATGCTTATGAAATCATCTTAACTATCTTTAAAACTCCTGAATTATTTCGTGAATGTTTTTTAAATCAAACTTGTAATATTTAATTACATAAACATTAAATAAAAAATTGTAAGAGATGTCTGGGTTTCTAAAACGATGCCTTACCTTTGGAATTTTCATGGCCTTCTGCTTACAAACCATTATTTTAAACATATAATTTATAAGTGAAGCACTTGAAGAATTTCTAAAATATTCCCTATATAAATTTCATTTTTAAGAGAGAGAGAGGAAAAATATTTCTCCATAACATATTTTTAAAATACAGTTGTGCTTGTATGAGGTATATCTGAAATAATACACTCTTGTACTTTTGTAAGCTCTTTTGTTCCATGCTTGTATTTATTTAAAACTGCTTTAGTTGTCTCGTGTTAAAAAGCATTATTGAGCATTTAAATTCAAAATTTCAAAATTATGCAAATGAAGTTTTGGAGAAAATTTCAATGTTTTTCATATAAAAAAAATAATTTACTTAAGGGTATTTATTGAATCATTTATCGAATGACACATGAAAGCAATAAAAATACATTCAGTAATTTTTTTATGTAATTTAAATATCCACCGTGAAACTTATTAATTATTTTATTACAAAGAATAACATTGCTTTATAAAAAGAATTAAAAAATATAATAATTTCCATGTAAAAATAATATTAATTTTTAATAAATAATAATATAAAATTTAATAATTTTCTAATGTAAAATATTAATTTTTAATAAATAATAAAAATTTGGTAATTTTCTAATGAAACATAATTAGGAACAAAATTTTCTTTTACTAATTTTTTTTCAAAAAATTTTTTCTTAAGAATTAAATTTCAATTTCAATGAAATTGAAATCAACTAAAAAAAACGTAATTTTTAATAATCTCGTTAGCTCATTTTTTCCCCTACGGTCTATTGATTTTGTCCCCAAAGAAATTTTTTATCAATGTAGTTTTATTACATTTTTGTTACATTGCTGGCAATTAATATTTTAATTTCTTTAATGTATGACTAAACGTGACTAAATTTCCAGTAATTTTGTATATATTTTTTCTTGAGAAAATAGCCTCTGAATGAAGAGTGCGCACTAACTTATTAAATGAGTGAAAGATTTGTTTTGTTTTATCGTAAGTTGTTTTCGTTCATTGCTTGTTTATTTATTGTTCATAAGAATTCAGAGAGGTAAGAAAACCCTCCTTCTAAGAATTATTCTTGATGCTGTCACCACTCAAAACGAGAAAACCGCCCCCTGTCTGGACGACCCCTCAATCGTGACCCTAGTTGGAATCGGGAAAAAAATCTTTCTCAGCATCCCCTTGACCTTGTTTGTGAGATCACTTCTCACTGACGGTCATGCATTCTTGTAATCTGTGGCTTGTGCTTAGTGAACTTCCGTGTTACAATCAATCGCATTTAAAGTTCAAAATTTCTGTGTTATTTAATATAATAATAAATGCAAAATGTTGAAGAAAATGTTCACGTTTATCATAACTTTAATTCGCAGTACTAATACAATGTATCTTTAGATTGCGTCATTAAGAATTAATCATTCAATCAACAGTACTTTGAGTTACTTTTTGATTTTTCTTATATCAAGGGATTATATATTGGGACAAACTTTGTTGTTGTTGTTACTTATGCCACCTGATTGAGACAGTAACATCAGATCAAGGCTCAAGAAATTCATTGTGGCAAGAGGCTAGTTGTACGCCTGTCATTAGCCGTAATTTTGAACACCATACAGGTGACAGTACGATTTTGCTCAGTCCCCCCCCCCCCATTTTTTGGGAAACCCCCCCGGGGGGGGGGGGGGGGTCAGGGCCTCCCATCTCTCTTGTTCTTACACCAACCTCACGAGAGAGGACTTGTGGCTCGATGTCTATTTAGAGTAACCCCATCCCACGAAAACACTATACATTTACAAACATAAATGCCTTCTTCGGGATTCGAACCCAGTCCCTCCAGCACCCCAGTAAGCGTCACTGACCACTATACCAGATGGGACAAACTTTAAGGGGAGGTAATGGACATTGCGAGTTTTCAGAGTTGGATAAAAACCCATGGTCGGAAAAGTCATGGGAAATTAGTATGACAGGTATAAGAAACGAAGTGACACAACACTAAGATTGCTTGAAATATTTGTTGGTCAAAGCTTGTCTTGCTGGGGAGTTCGAGTCACTTGTATCCCACCCCTTTTATTTCGTGATGATCCATATTCATTCAAATTGTGACATCCTACGATTCAGCGCATCTCTTTGTGGATACCTTTCGCCGTACAATCTGTCTGATACTCGTGTATTTCCTTCTGATAATCCGTAAATCCAATGCATATCTATCATCTCTGTGTTTGTAAGACATTCCATGTAGTTTTGCGGGAGATGGCAGCTCAAATGACTTCGGTAATTCAAGTCTGTTTCACCCAATGCTCATGAGAACAACGCCACCTAGCGCCACACAAAGGAATTCCCAACCATAGGCTGCTTTGCAAATCTGAATCCTTGCACTGTCTCCGACCTCCCAATAAAGTTTGTCCCAATAATGCAGGGATGCCCTGTATATGTGTTTACTTAAAGAAATATCAGTTTAAAAATATCTATATGTAATCTCTTTTTTTTTTAATATCGGGAACAAAATATAGTCAAAGTAGGTTTTGCATTCATAAATTACCAAAATGGTAACCAAAATTATCGTGATGGAATCATTAGTCCGATTCCTCGTGTCACTGAAGACCCCTTCGAGTAAAGGAAACGAAGCATGTTACAATTGGTCATCGCTCCCTTTGGCGTGGGATGGAAATTCAGAGAGTGGGGTACCAGCTCAGATATCGTTCGTATCAACTTAGCTGGGTTCGTTGCCATTAGAATTTCGTGTTGCTTCTCAGTGCGATGCAAACAAAATAAAATCCCAGATTTAAAAAAAAAATATTTTCTCTCTTTGTGACACATGAGCATATACACTGTCTACCTATAAATAATTGGACACCTGTGTTAAAACAGATAAACAAAATGTATTCGTAAATAGTTGTTTGATCCTCTACCTGAAGCAATTTACAGCCTTAACGCTCCCGGGCATACCTTACACAAGTGTTTGGATGGTAGACAGTGGTGTTCTCTTCCACTCGGTTTGGAGAAGACATGCAAGTTTTTTCACCGGTTTCACCACATTCAAGTTTTGGTCGGTTGCTGCACCCTTTAATTCACTTATCCAACCCCCTTTCCAGAGATTTTCTATAGGACTCAATTCTGGACTCTATGAAGGTAAGTTCAATCAGTTCACCCCTATTGTTATCAAATCAATCCCTAGTGGACCTTGCAACATGACAATTGGCGTTGTCATCTTGGAAGTAACAATGAGATCCAACCATAAAATATCCGCAGCGTAAGAAGTACATGGTTATCTAGAGAAGGGGAGTAGGAGTAAACGTTGAGCTTGCCATGAATTGAGATCAAGGGTTTCAGTTTATACCAAGAGAAATATCCCCAGGCCATAATTACACCTCCCCCAACCTTTAATGTAGGCATGATGTATTCTGGCAAAAGGCGTTCTCCAGGTATACGCCAAACCCAGACTCTGCAATTAACTGAGAGAAATTGAACCTTGCTTCAGCACTCCAGGGAACCTGTTTCCACTCATCTACGACTCAATTTCGATGTGCCTTACACCACCTCAACAGAGCAGCGTGATTGGATTTTGAAATCAAAGGCTTATGAGCGGCAGCATGACCATGAAAACCAAGCAAATGGGCTTCCTTGTGAATGGTATTTATTGAAAGTACATTCCCAGAAGCTTGTTGGAATTTCTGGAGTATGTGTTCCATTAATTTGGGATGATTTTTCCGAATTTCTTTGAACTAGCCTCGTCGGTTTTTATCTCTTAGCTTCATGGATCTGACGGATCGAAGCACATTCCGACAATCACCATTCACCTTCCACTTTTTAATCCCCAGGGCCTGTGTCATTTTTGGAATGTTTAATTCACTTAAGAATCGGCCATTTCTATGGTACCCAATTATTCCACTCTTCTTGAAGTCAGATAGCTCTGAATTTCGTGACATCTTGCATCCGACAAATGCCAATGCTGTTTCCTACACGATATTTAAGTAAAGAAGGCGTGATGTATATCAGGACCACGGATACACTCATTTGTGTGGGTATCCAAATACTTATTGGGAGCTATTGTATTTTAAGAAATGTTAAGCAATAAGTGTGCAGTTACTTGAATAATTCTGGGTCATTGTTAAACAGACTTTAAAATTCTAATGTGGATTTTATATCTGTTTAATAAAGAAGTCCTCCTTTCTTAGAAATTCTTTATTCTTTAAGAGATTGTGGTAGCCTGGTGGTTATGTTTGCGAGCTCGTAGCCAGTATTGTCGAGACACGCGTTAGAAAATGTGTAGAAGGCCGATGACCATTGCACCTGTCGAGAATATCTACTATTATCTTGACAGGACGTGGATGTTATGACCAAGCTCAGATGAGACTGGGGTTATGTATTAGTTATGGCCACGAACTCATGACAGGTCGTGGCTCTGTCCTCCTTTTGACGTTTTGTGGTGGCCGAGGCAACAGGCTCATAGCTGGCATGTCATGAAAGCCAGCCTAGTACCACCGAAGACCCACCGTGCAGAGGAATCCGATGCACGTTAAATATGTAAAGGCTCAATTGTCCTGCGTTGAGTGTGGTTTGGAATTTGGGAGAGGTTGGTGCCAGCTCAGGTGTCGTCCTCGCCACTTGACCATGGTTAGAAAATACGAGATCTGTAGCCCAAGGCCCCCGTGTAGCTGAATAGAGTGACGTTGATATTCCCTCACTCCTTTGGTGAGATGCGGTAATTTGGAAAGGAGGTGACCAGTTCAGGTGTCATCTTCATCATTTGACTGTGGCTCAAAATTACGAGATCTGTCGCCATTAGCTTTCGTACTTCAATATTGTAGGGTTGTATATGTGCACTGTCACATCCCTCTTCCCCTGTTACTTCGAGTGAAGCAGTCCACACTGACGTCAGATCCCACTGTAGTGTCCGACAAAAGGACGACACACGGGAAATGACGCAGACGGACATTAGAGACGCTAAGCTATAAACATAGGAGAAAGACGTTCTTCGGTGTTTAATATATTTTAAATATTCCATCCCCCATTTTATTTAATAAATCATTATTCATCATAAGACTGTAGTCATTTTCCCATAATATATTACTACGTAACTAAATTCTAATTCTCTCTATTTCTTTAAAAAATACAAATTTTCATGGGAAAGGAGTTGAAGTTGTCAAAACAAGACCGTGAAAGATATGCGTGAAAATAAACCAAATGGTAAAGTTCAGTGAGATAAAAATACAGCCCAAGGTGATATAACCTGTTCATAATGCAAAGCTTTGGTGATGCATATTTAAATTGGGAATTGAAGCTGTTATCACAGTTAATAATAAAATCTGCATGACATTTTCTGCACTTAATATAAAAGAAGAATAAAAATTAAAATTAAATTTTTTCTTGTCAAATTAATTTTAAACAGGCGTGAAGACAACGCCGAGATATATTTCATATAAATTGTTTAAGACATCTAATAAATTGATTAAATTGAAAAGAAGACATATCAATGGAAAGAGTTAAAAAAATCAAAATATTTGCGTTGAATTATGTATTAAATATTTCTTAGTAATAATTTAATAGTAAAATAATTGCTTTCTGTAAATACATGTCAATTTTTCATTTACTCTTTTTAAAAATGTTTTAGAATGAAATTGAAAATAATGAACGTGATGCTCAAAATTATAACTTATGATTCTGTATTTGCTTTTCCATAGAAAACAAACAATATTCGTGGAATTTTATTTTACAAAGTTATAGGATAGGTATAAGTATAGACCTATTGTTAATTGCAGGAAGTTTGCTCAACACTTCAAATTTATTGGTCGTTTATTTCCATTGAACTACAAAAATACTCAAGGGTCTACAGCAGGGGTGGGTAGACTTTTCCAGAGTTCGCGGGCTACTTCTAATGTTTTTAAAGTGTTGCTGTTCCCCCCAGTGGCGTTGGTGTGACCAACCTGTATTAAAATTGAACGTTTTCTTTTCTTAACACTTGTTTTCAACATTGTACCCCTCTTTTAAAATGTGTCAGATTATTACGTTTACTACAAAAACATAAGTAATACAAAATTGTATGCTTGAACAACTATGGACGACTGCTAGACTGTCGACGTATTCAATGCAGCAAGCAGATAACATACGAGAACCGATGAAGCTGATACCAACTTAAGTAATTAATTTTTTCTCTGCCGAGTACCGTGCCATCGTAAGACATGGTATCAACACAAGAACCCAATCCCATGAAAGCGCGGGGAAAGAGTGATGTTTTAATAGCCAATCCCATGCTGTCGCTGGAAGAGCGATCGTCAACATTTATTCTCCACTTCAGTCGGCGTGTGGGGAAAAATTCTATTATACGGCTGGCATCACAGTGATTGCTTTTCCCCTCTACGGTGGCAATGAACGTCCTAAGCGTTCTCGTGCACTTCCAATGAAGGTACATATGTCGTCTACACCTTTATGGAATCATTTGCTTAAGTAAACACAGTCGCATCTATTGTGAAAGCCGATTTTCCAATGTAGCTGGCTTCGATGTTCCACAAATATGTTTCTTTTAGAATGCGCGTCTAAGGTCTTAGTAAAGGCGTTCACCCAAAATGTCTTGGCGATCCACCGGTCGATCGCAATCGACTTAATGCTCATCCTGGGTCTAAAGCGACGGAGTTAATGATTCTGAACAACGATGAAGTGATGATATCTGAATTGATCCCTCTCTTTTCAAACTTCCACTCCACTCTAACGTGAGGACTTTAAGCTTCAATATACTTAACATACATCAACTTTTCTATACCATAGGTCTTCAGTGTGATAATAGGGTAGTCGGGATAGTCTAATGGTTATGGTCGCGGACTCATAGCCAGCCTGCCATGAGTGCAAGCCTAGTGCCACTGAAGACCCACCACGCGTGCAGAAGGATTGATGCACGTTTCTCTGTCGAGGCTCTAAGTATACCTCTTGGCGTGGTGTGGAAGTTGAGAGGAAGATGCCAGTTAAGGTGCTGCTTGTCGGTGGTTCAAAATTGTAATGTTCGTCACCAGTAACCCTCGCATTGCTTTTACAGAGAGACGTTAATACACTCTCATTCTCACTCACTTATTGAGTTGACCCTTTCCGAATTATATACCACGTCACTCTAACGCAAGGACTTTGTGTCCCTGCGGATTTAACGTGATTCAGCTTATCTACAAGATAGGTTCTCAGTGGCAACATGATTCAACCTCAGTAACATCTATGCCGACGTTGCGTGACTGAAAGTGAATCGAGGCATTGCATTGTTTTAAATTGGTAAAATTATCTATCAGAAGTCCATTTTAGGGAAAGCGATCGAATAACTCGTTTTGCTTAGCTTACAAAAAAATTAGGTTAAATCAGCGTTTTTTAAACTGTGGCGCATGATAACTCTACGAGGCGGGTGCAAGCAAATTGGAACGTCTAAAACAAAAGATAACTTTTTTTTAAAAAAGTTATTAATTTACTAAAAGTAAACAAACAAAATACATTCTGACGTAATAAGAAAATAGAACACATATGTACACTGACATGATACACTTATAAATGTATCAGTACTGTACAATGTATTTTACAATTAATTTAACAATACTAAGTTAAGAACA
>BMAV01020856.1:60239-74222 GCA_019973955.1 Trichonephila inaurata madagascariensis
TTTTTTTTTTTTTCTTCTTTTAACAAAGAAACTCGAAAAGTACATGTGCAATGTTCTTATGTTTTGAAGTCATTTATCCGAGGTATTATTCCTATTTTTAGGAGGAAAAAATAGTATAGTTCTAGAACAACAACCCTTTAAGTTTATAAGGAATATCATTTCTTTTAAAGAAACAGTAATTCGATATATGTAAAAGTCTAATGTTTATATTTAAATCTCTCTGTTTTGTACCCGGCGTTTAACGCGTACCCGTAAATTTCAATCTCATTTTTTGTACAATTTTTATTCAAAAGGATAACATTTTGACTTCACACTGGTTGTATGTCTATTTAGCCACTCATCCATAGAGGAACACGTTATCTTCATGGGAATTTCCATTGCTTTTTTTCTTCAAGTACATTTAACCCTTTCGTGGGTCTTGGGAAGATTACTTCCCATCCACACGATCTTACAAAATACACCTATGAGAAGCGAAAAATCCATTATAATATATTGGTTTTGCTATTGTAACGATAGGAAGACTAATTCCCGGTTCAAAAAATTTTGTATTACTGCACATAATTCAGTGATTGTAACATCTATAAATCGGACGAAAAAAGATGGTACTAAAGAAGTACCTTGTCCAAAAGCGGTATAGCTGTATATCACGATGTCATGGAAGGGGTTGATCGCTTCGACCAAAGAAAAGAAAAATACCAAATAATACAATTTGTAAAATGGGGGCATCATATATTTTCTTATTGACCTTGTCATCATAAACAGTTTCATACTGTGACAAGAGAACAAAAGAAACAGAAGTTTAGACCAGTTAACAGTCCGTACAGCATTAGCTCGTTAGCTGTAATAGACGGATATTCCTCAAGAAAAAGGAAAGGACGTCCTGCTAACTTCCAAGCAATGAAGTGTGCAGTTCTGGATGATGTGCACTTAGCCAGCGTGAGAAATCTTATGTCAAAGATGGTTTCCAACTAAAGACGATGTAGGAAATGTAGCAGAAAAGGACAAGAAAAAAGGACTCACTACATGTGTGCAGAATGTGATGTCCCCTCTTGTATTGCAACACGCTTTTCATATTTTCATGGTAAATAATTACTATTAAATTTAATTTTCTTTATGATGGTGGATGTTTTCATAGGAAGTATTCTTCCCACCCCTAAAATTTAAATGTAATCATAAAATTCAGCAAAATAAAATATACTTCCTTAGATACTATTGTTTAATTTTTAATAAAACATAAAAAACTGCTAGAAATTCTAAATATAAATAAATGGCCGACGAAAGGGTTAAAACTGTTCTAATTAGGGTGCCATTTTTGGTACTCCTTTACCTCCAATACTGTTCACAATTTATAATCGAATGGGTTTAAATCCTGTCTACTGGAAGACAAATCTTCGTGTTCTATCGAATTCTGATTTAGAACAACATGCGTGAAAGATTACAATGTTTAGAAAAAAAATTATATAGGATCTCCTACAACGATATTTAAAATCGTTTTTCAGACGATCTCAGTTTTGTGTATCAGAACTTACAGCACAACTAGGTAAAGAATTTACCAGACATTATTAAGGTATCCGACTACGTTCGGAACCGTGATTATGCAAAAGTGTATAAATGGATAATATTTATGATATTTAGTGTCACTTAGATTAAAAAATGTATATAATATTGTTTTAAGAATAGTATTATAATAAAAAAATTATTTAAGTACAATATCTTGACAAAAAAATGAACGTAGAATGACCCATTTTCAAAATATTCTCCTTTTGTAAAAAATGCTTCTATTATAATAAAATTTTGCCTTTATATAGCTCAGACCTCTGTACAGAGGCTCAACTAGAATTTTTGAAATATATAACCTAGAAGTGGGTGTATCTATATTTTACGACAACAGAGGGGAGCAATTTTAAGAAAAAAAACGCCGATAATTATTTCAATGGGTGGTAACTCTGAAAATAATGTGAATTATTATTTTATAGAAGTATTTTTTATAAAAGGAGAACATTTTGAAAAAAGGTTATACTAAGTTAGTTCTTTGCCAAAATATTGTATTTAAATATTTTTTTTTTTTTTTTTTTTTTTTAAAATAACATAAAAAAAATTTTTGGTTTATAAAATTTTTTATTTGTCAAAAAATTTTTTTTAAAAATTTTTTTTTTTTTTTTTTTTTGTTAAAATATCCTGAAAACAATTTTATGCATGTATTCTAATCTAAGTGACACCAAATATCATGAAAATTATCCATTTATGGGCTTTTTAAAATCACGGTTCCGAACGTAGTCAGATACCTTAATAAAAATACAAACAATTTAAAAAATTGAAGTATTTTTAAGAATAATTAAAAATTTGTGTGAAAATTATTTATTTATTCAATTAGAGTCATTTTTATATTTTTTTTAAATGGAAAATTTCTCTTTCACACACCTCATTAGCATCCCCGATGAGAACGCTGTCACTAACTTCATTCAAATATTCCTCATTAAAGGTTAAAACGATTCACAAAACCTTCCGATAACCTCCAATTAAAAATGACACGCTCGGTGTCGTTAATTGATCTCGCCCATCTAGCAAGAGGGTGGTGGCGGTTCACTCTATTCCACTCACGCCCAAGTCTCATTTCACACATTTGTGCCCGTGAAGGTAACGAATTCCAGTGAAAGTTTTGAATCCCCAAACGATTTTCATTAACGTCCTCCGAGCTATTAACGACACAATCGATTGTTTAATATCCGCTTCATTTATGGACCCACCCCCCTCGAGGTGAGGCCTCAAGATAAACAACTAACCTGTTGCGGTAATTAAATATCTTCGACCTGCATCTTTACATAATCGGAAGATGGCTGACCTACTTTTCGGATATCGTAGGGGTGGTCGTTAGTGAATGGACTTTGATGGTAATTAACTTATAAATTCGAGATAACGTCCTTCAAGTGCATCCAGGGAGGTACATGTCTTTAATGGATGCGCCGTGGCAAGCTTCGGATCTGATTAAAATAAAGAAAGCTTTTGTATCAGTGCTTATCAAACTTTCAATATATTTGCGACACAATTTTCAATCATGATTTTCATCACGCCCCCATACAATAACAATGTATTGAATGGAATGATAACGTACTTTGACGCTGCAATACACAACCTAGTTTATAAACCGTACAAATTATCGAGATAAGCATTAAAATTTGTATCTGTTACTTTTATGTAGTAGGAGCAGTACTCGCTCTCTCTCTCTCTCTGTAATACTTTTCCCTTCTAATTTTTAAAGTGGCCGTGGGAGCCTAGTGGTCAATGTAACAGACTCGTGGCTGGCGCGTCATGAGTTCGAGCCTAGTACCTCTGAAGAACCGCCGTGTACCTGTCTCCTTATCTAACTTTCCTTCTCTCCCTATTTTCGGAATCCCTTTTGGGAGGGGTTTCCCTTGTGTCTTGTCTTTTTCAGGGTCTTTCCATCTCGTTGGAAGACAGCACCTGAGTGCGTTCGTGTTTGTGTGTGTGTTTTTTTCTTTTTTTGTATTTGCATTGTGTAGTAAAGTGTTTTTGCTATATTCTTCCTCCAGTTCTCAGTGGCCACGGTAGCCGAGTGGTCAAGGTATCGGATCGTGGCTGATCTTGTCACGAGTTCGAGCCCTGTGCAACTCAAGACCCGCCGTGTAGGGCAGCGATGCACGTTAAATCTGTCGAGAGCTCAAACGTCCTTCCGTTGGTGTGGTGTGTTAAATAGTAGAGATGGGTGCCAGCTCAGATGCCGTCTACGTCACCTGACCATGGTTCAAAATTACGTGGTCCGCCGCCAAAAGCCCTCGTGTAGCTAAACAGTGCGACGTTAATATTCACTCACTCATTCACCCCCAGTTCTCAAGAATTTTGGGGGAGGGTCCCTCATTCGTGACCTTTTTGTATATGTTTTTCGTTTAATTTGCTAATAAAATAACTTCTCGGAGGGTCGGATGCAGCTCTAAGCTCTTTGGGCGAGTTCGATTTTCTGGAGTAAGTAAGCAAGGGGGAAGGGGGGTAGATGCACCTTAAATGTGTCGAAGCTCAAACATCCTACCGTTAGTGTGGTGTGGAAGTTAGGAGAGCAGTGTGCCAGCTCAGTTGTCGTCCTCGTCTTTTTACCACGGTTCAAAATTCCAAGGTCCGTCTCCAAAAGCCATTGAGCAGCTGAACAGGGTGACGTTAATATTCACTCAATCCCTTTACAGATTTAACGTGCATCAGCCCCTCTTCACGGCGAGTCTTCAGTCACAATAGGACTTGAACCCACGATTTAAATACGCCTATAACAAATTTGAGACCATGAATTCTCGGCGACCGCAGAGTTCGAAGTATCACTGCAAAAACAGCTTTTATTATCTTCGAAAAAACACGGTACTGATTCTTACATTTTTGTGTGTTACAGGTGCTTCAAAAATTAAAAGTGTATTTAAGAACCATAGGAAGAATTTGTTGATCTGTGACGACTTGCCAGATCGAAATCGAAGTATTTATACCTTTAATATTTTTGGGGTAAGAGGAAATCGTGTATTTTATCATATGACAAAAAAGGTAAGTTCAATATTGCAATTTTTAAAGTTACGTAGAAATTTTAAAAAAATATTTTCTATATCTTTTTATTTTACATTCAAAACTAATCAAAGCTGTTTAGCATTTACCTTGTCCACCTACTTATTGAAGTTATTGTAATCAAATCGCGCGCGCGCCATTTTTGGACCACTCAAAGATTAAAATTTTTTTTGCAGAACGTTATAAGAATCTTACTTTTGAAAACAAGGTTACATTGGGTTTGGATAATTGCAATAAAACTGACATATATTTATTAATTTGTAAAAACATACTTGGTATTGAGGGGAAAATGTTCTTTATCTGGTCAGATTCCGCAATCTGGTGTTGAAAGAAACTTTCAAAACAAAAATATCTTCTGTATAATAGACTTTATCCCAAAAAAAGATATTAATGGTATTACAGCATTATAATTCGTTTTTATCTCACGGACATTTCTTTAGAATTGTAAAACATATTTCTTTCCTATAATAAGCACATAAACTAAACATTGTACACGTTCGAAACGCTATCACCTCATTCTATCGCCTGTGTCGTTACCTTAAGCTCACAAACACACCTTTTTGTGCATTCTTATCAAAACGCCCCTATCATTCGGCTGTGGTGGCAACCTTCAAGAGGCGATTAGGCAGAAATTGATTAACTGACATTAATCAAATAGTGTCACGTGGTATCCTGACGCGATCAAACGCCCAACTCATCCAATGCATTATTCATAGAATTAATGAAAGTAAACGCGTCTCTGATTTAGGGGTACTTCGGGGGCTCTCTGACTTTTCAATATGTCGCTCGGGAACAAAATTTTACGAGAAAATGTATGTTTTTTCGTGAATTGTTTTAATACGCATAAACTATAGTTGTCGGATGCGTTTAAGTTTTAAATATGCATTCCTTTGATTCAATTTCATATGACTAATAATAAGAAACAAAAGGATCAACTGTTAAAGATTACATGATTCATTTATTTGGATTCTTAATGAACAACGTATAGGAACAATGGAGCAAACTTGTTTTTAACATATACTTATAAAGCTAAAACTCTGGGCAACTATTCAAGCGTTTTAAAAAATTTACTTTTAAAACCATTAGATGTGGATTTGTCTTTTGGTGGTAAAAAACTCGCCACCACTCGCCATTTTTTTCTGATATTTACTAAGCACATAATTATTTAAAAACTCTCATATTTACAAGTTTTGTACTTTATGTAATAAATCAGAGGCTTTGTTCCCTTCCCCCCCCCCCTAATCTGGTACCTGATTTAATGTAATGTTGTATGAATTAACCATCAAGCATAGTATTTACTATTGGTCATGATATTTTCCATCTCAGGCACAGGTTTTATTTAAATGTTTAGTTTTTACATTTAACCAACGGGGGCAATTTTGTCATACTCTGTATCTTCTGAACGAGAGTGTTAATGTTGTTTTGTAGGCCAGAGGCGTGGCTACCGCCGTATCGATGATACGGGGCCCCCAAGCTAGAGGGGCCCCAAAATATATAAGCAAAAGAATCGTAACATGTTAAGGGGCCCCAAAAAAGATCGTCCAAGAAATTTTGATACAGAGCCCACTTAGGACTAGTTACGCCAGTGTCTGTAGTGGTGTGACGTCTCTCGCGTCCTTCTTCTAACATAACTCCTAAGTTCTTTAACGGCCACGATTAATGGCAAAACTTTTCCAACCCAATACCAAGAAGAGAAACGGATCGAATATGCAAATGAGATATACTTTAAAAGGATAGAAGCTTTGATGAGATATAGCGGCAAGCCTAGAGATAACTTAGTGTGGAATTGTTTGGAATAAAGGTTAGACGTCTTACAGCTTTGGAAGAAGGATACGCTCATTGCCTTAAAATATAAGAAGGATTAAGAAAGCCTGAGTCTTCTCATCTAAAATTACGTAATAATTATTACTTCAACCTAGGAAGGAAGGTGACTTTATAAAAGGTAATATTTTGTATAGGAAGTTAGATTAGACAGTTAAATTATTATAATTAAGATAAGTGATCTAGTAGCGCGATCTGACTTGAATATAAGGTTTAATTGTTGACTCATTTTCACTTTAAGAAAGTTGTTAATTAGAATTAAGTAAAATAAGTTATTCTTAATAAAAGTTGTGTTAAGAATCCAAAATGTCTCATCAATTAGATAATCCCACACCTCTAGCTTACGCGAATCACTCCAGACATAGTCATCACAGGATGGCTATGTCGCAGTGGTTCCCTTATCTAACAACTGTAGCTACATTATTACCAACGCCGATTTAAGCTCATTTCGGGCCCTTGATGCAGAAGATCTACTGGCCCACTTGACACTGGTGGATCGAAATTTATAACCAGAAAATCTGATCAAGTCCAGCTTATCCGGGCCCCTGGGTGCCCGCCCCAAGCACCCAATGGATAAACCGGCACTGCTTATTAAGATATTTAATATGAAAATATCGACGTTTAAAAAAATAGTGAAGTATACAAAAATGAGTAGTACTACTTAAGCATAAATGAACTAATTGAAAGGTAGAAAGAAAATATTGACAAAAGATAGAAGAATTATGTACAAGGCGTCTTAGAAGTGTTTCTGAGGTCATAGCGACCTCGACAGAAGGAATTCAGAATGCATATCCGAGAATCAAATCTCACTATTCGAAACATACTACTAAGAGATCAAAAGACACTTAAGTCTCATTATTATGATTATTAGATAAATTTTATCACTTCACGCATTTAATATACTGTATATTTAAAAAAAAATTGATCCATGTTTCCCTTTTTTTTTCTTCAAAAATTTACCCCAAATTCGAAACGTCCAAAAGCCGAATGTAAAAAAGAAGTTTGTGTATGTTTTCTAGTAAGTAGCCAGGAAAGAGAAATTGTAATTAAGTGGGTAAAAAGGGGTGGAAAATTTTCCAAATGGCTCTTAAATACAGCCCCAACTACATTATTTTTATGTCTCACAACCCTAGCTATCGGAATTTAACACATTTTTTGTATACATTTATTATCTTGCACAATATCTGATTTTGTTATACTTTCTGCGCCATTTTTTTTGTTTGTTTGTTTCAAAAATAATCTGTAAGAAAAATTCCAATACGTCATGTTATCTTTGACCTAAGTTTCATAACCTGGAGGAATACTCAGGGCATGGTGATCCTATGCATTCTAACATCCCAATAAATAAAAGTAAATTTTACGAACAATTCAGAATCTAGAATTCAGACACCAACTTTGAAGGATTTGTATGACTTTTTTTTCCATTTAGAATAGAAACTATATTCAAATCACCCAAAAAGTTAAGAGATTAAAATCTCGTGCTCAGGACTAGAATAAAATGTTTTTTTTAAAAAAAAACAGTCATTGTTTAAGCCAACTCTTTTTCGATATTAGCGGATCCGTATATATATAAACCAAGCCTCTTACACCTTAAAAAAGTTCCAAATACTCTCTGCATATACGCTGAAATATACGGTATATATTTTTATATTCATTATTCAGAGACTGAGTAAATAAGTGAAAGATAGATTCTGAGTATTTTATTTAGTACTAATAACAAAGAAAGCTTCTCACATTTCTTATAAGGTATCCAACTACTTGCGACAATTTTTTTTTTTTTTAAATAATGGATATATGGAGATCTTTTTGTGGTTTTTAGATTTATTTAGTACATTTTAAGAAAAAAAAAGAGTAAAATTAA
This sequence comes from Trichonephila inaurata madagascariensis, assembly GCA_019973955.1. NCBI lineage: Eukaryota > Metazoa > Arthropoda > Arachnida > Araneae > Nephilidae > Trichonephila > Trichonephila inaurata. The sequence continues at coordinate 68,479 of BMAV01020856.1, forward strand.
GAATTAAAAAATAAATTATTACTACTAAAATGGGAAAAAAAGGGTAAAAATTGACAAAATATTACATAAACGAGGCCCTCTCTGTACAAATAATAAATAAACAAATTTTCAATTTTTCAATTTTGATGTATTACTTTTCTATTCCTTTTTGAAATGATCTTCAGAATAAGAGATATTTTAATTTTTAGAAAAACTAGAGCACTTTATTTTAGTTGTTATATGAAATTGCTTAAAAAAACAGTAATTATATTCACATAAGGAACTGTAAATTTTGTAATAAAACAGTGATTGATAAATCTGAAGGTTAAAGCACTTCTACTGTTATACAGAACATACACAAAAAATTTCAGCAAATTATTTAAAAAAACTTTTTGAGCAATCGGTGTCCCCGTTTGAGTGTTTCGAAAAAAAACAACACATTTCGAGTAAAACGTATTTTAGAGTTTGACATCTTATGTAAAGTTATGGCATCTCTGCTTTTACTAAAACACCTGTAGTTTTTGTTCTAGTGAATGGAAAATAAAAACCTTGGTATTTTTATAAAGCTAATAAGATGACCTATAAAATAAAATCATAAAAATAATTGCTCATTTTTAAAAAAAAATCATGAGTTTAGAGTAGTCGGATATCTTAAATAAGTATCTCGTAAAATGTTTTCTTCCGTGTTATGTATTTTAAAAACAGAAGGAAAACATTGCGTAATATATTTTGTTCACAGTACAATTACTTGCTGCCAAAGCTGAAATCTATTAGTAAGCATTTCTGTGATATTGTTGCAAATTTTCATTAAAATTACTTCTACACCATTCGTATGATATCCCCTTACTCAATTAGTTCCTCAACATAACCTTTTGCTCAACGCTTTGTCTTCTCATCACACCTACTTTGATATAAAATCCAACTGGCTACTGTAAACTCTCTAAAAATGCATCATACCACCGATAAAAAAAATTTCCACCGTCACGGCCCTCACCCCAAATTGATGGACAGGATGTAGCTCGTCCGTCCACAGCCAACACCTAGGTCATCGTTTGATGTGCCGGTGGGTCCCCGAAGATTCGGTTTCAGGGGAGACTGCTCCCCCCTCCTTCGAATCTCGGGGTCATCCTGCCACAAGAACAAAAAAGAAATTTCAGCAGTAATGGCTGTGATCAAAAGAAGAGAAAGAAGAAATTGCAATCTGCTGCTGCTTGAGTAAATGGTGTAACGTTTCAAGTTAATGTTCTTGTGATATGCGTAAAGTGCGAGTGCCTTTCTTTGTGGAAAAGTATAATAGAGAATGATATATTGTGACGGGATGTATTGCAACGATGAAAAGCGTGGGGAGGATGGTTGGTCATGCAGATAGTGACCAAGATAGTGGATAAGATTTTTCAATGGAATATAGTATTAAATGTGCCGAATAAAAAACTGTCCAACATTTTGTATAGAGGACATGCATAATATTAAAGACATAGAGAAGCGAAAAACGTCGAATATTATCACTAAGTATTTAAGGTATCCGACTACGTTCGGAACCGTGATTTTAAAAAAGCGCGTAATTGGATCATTTTCATGATATTTAGTGTCACTTAGATTAGAATACATGCATAAAATTGTTTTAAGAACATTTTGACAAAAAAAAATTATTTAAAAACAATATTTTGGCAAAAAATTAACTTAGAATAACTTTTTTTCAAAATGTTCTCCTTTTGTGAAAAATGCTTCTATTATAATAATATTTTGCCTGTATATAGCTCAAATCTCTGTACAGAGTCTCAACTATGATTTTTGAAAAATTCGCATTATTTTCAGAGTTACAACCCATTGAAATAATCATCGGCGTTTTTTTTTAAAAATTTCTTCCCTCTGTTGTCGTAAAACATGTATAAACCCATTTCTAATTTATATATTTCAAAAATTCTATTTGAACCTCTGTACAGAGGTCGAAAAATTCTATTTGAACCTCTGTACAGAGGTCTGAGCTATATACAGGCAAAATATTATTATAATAGAAGCCTTTTTCCCAAAAGGAGAATATTTTGAAGATGGGTCATTCTAGGTTCATTTTTTGTCAAAATATTGTACTTAAATAATTTTTTATTGTAATACTATTCTTAAAACAATTTTATATACATTTTCTAATCTAAGTGACACTAAATACCATAAATATTATCCAGTTATACTCTTTTTCAAAATCAAGGTTCCGAACGTAGTCGGATACCTTAAAGATGAGTGATTTGACAATCGAAGATGCGTTCATTACGTGTGAAGTGAGTAATACTTTAATAAAAATAATAGTGAATGTCAAATTAGAGTAATATATACAAAATGCAATAACCGAAACAGTCGATTCACAAAATAAGTTCTACTGCACAGATCTCAACGGGTCCCAGGTGAACCGCTTGCAGGTCTATGGAAGTTTAAAGAGGTTGGTTATTGGGAGTCGATGTTAACTTTATTGTTTTGAAAATTAATTAAATTTTTAAAGATTGTAATTATCAGCTAATTTCTGCCTGGAAAAAGACTTGAAAATTATTAAAATGACAAACTGGGAAACCTTAGCTAAGAATAGAACAACATGGAAAGGAATTCTCAGGAAGGTTATTTACCATAAGGGATTGATGCGCCTATAAAGCCAAATTAGATAATGATATATGTGGTAATATGTATAGATATATTACAGATTTGTATAGGGAGATTTGAAACAAGAAAACATTTAAAGCGGAGTGTTATAGAATGAAAAATAAAACATAAATCTAGTATGCTATCTCTTCCGATTTTTTCCCCCCTGTTCAGTTAAAGGGTTAAGTACTTTTTTTGTGTGTAAAATGATTATATAGTATTAGGGTTATATTATTTGCTGTATATTATAAAGAGAAAAATATAAGCTAAAAACTATACTTTTAAAAGGGGTCGATACGTTGGAAAAGGTTTGGAAGTCCCTGTTCTAAAGTATGAATTCGGAAGTAATTTAACAATAATGAAGCAATAATAAATAAAAGGTTTACCACTTGATAGAATAAAAATTGAAAAAAAATTCAATATCTTGCCAAATAGTTAAATAATAAAATAGTTATTTGAATGACGCAGTTTCTAAAATTATAAATGATTCTGTTTTATTTTAAAAAAATTGACACACACATTATTAAAAAAAACAACTTCGTAGATTCTAAAAGGAATAAAAATATTTTATGTTAAAGAGAAATGGATAAAAGCAATATGTGATAGATTTTTAATGATAATAGACCGAAAACTATAGAATTTCCAATGTTACCATTTGATGCGTTGTTTTTATTTGTGGGACAATTATGTCAAAAATTATAGATATTCTCCATATGTGTGATAAACACTTTGTAAATTAAAAATACTTGTGATTTTGCATATGGTAACCTTTTAAAAGTTTAATATATCTTTGAAATTAGACATTAAACTATACGAATATTTACTATCTGTAAAAAAATATTATTAGATATAAGAAAAACATTTAAAAATAAAAAAAAATTATTCACACTGAAAACTGTTCTGGCTATATTGACTTCTGATTTTAAATAGTACATAAAATATGCTAAAAAAGCATGAACACTGAAAATTTTTGTAATATAATGATTCATTTTAAACTTTACAAGACACATTAATAGCTTATTATTATCGTATTTGACCTGAGGGTTGAACTGCTAAGATCCTTTTATTATGATTCCTTTTCGCGTATCTTTCGTGATTCAACGTAACGCGGAAGTTCTGCTTCTTGAAGAGATGGATTTCGAAAGGTGTTGAGATCTCTTCAAAAAATATACTTCCGTGTAAATGTTGGAATGGATTTTGTCTCGAAGTTGTCAACGCCATTACATTATATTACAATCAAGTCTTTTTTTTTAAAAAAAAAATAAATGCACTGATACTGACATTGAACTTGTATTACTCAACAGTTCACACTCATGACGTGAGGAGTAACGGATAACTTTTAAGATTTTGAAGCATTTACGTAATGTCCTTTGTCAGTTTTTATTTTTTCAACGAAATGAGGAAAAAACTCCGAAAATATATTTTTTTATTCTTAGAAGATTATTAAATTGCGCAAATCGCTTGGAAATCTGATATAATTAAATAACTACAGTATGGAAGTTTTCATATTTCAAGAATCTATGAAAGTTGGACTACGAAAACATCTAGAAAAGCACTTCATATGTATTTATTTTACATACTCTTATTTTGGAATTAATATTAAAAATATTTTAGGGTAACTGAATATTTATTAACCCTTTATCTACCACATTATGGTTTACTGCAGTTTTTTTCATGCAATATATATATATATATATATTGAATCACTACATTGAAAATTAAGGGATCTACATAAACAAAATGCTCAACTTAGGGAAATTTAATCTGTTAGAGGTAATTAATTATATTCCCTGTTTACTTAAAATAAATAATTTAATCGTTTTTTAAGATCTTCATTAACATACAAAAAAAAAATAAGACACCTTTTGACATTAACTATTTTTTTGGAACAAAAATGACAATCTTCGCAATCCGCTGAAAATGCCGTCAGCTGAAAGCGCAATTTCTGCTATAAAACTATTCGCCTTTCCCTCTAAAATTCTCATCATAGAAGCCGTGTGGCCATATATCTTGTGGAAGAGTGGTTTTAAAAGAATATTCCTGCTAAGTATCGTCATTCGTAAAAATGGTTATTCTATGTAATTTTAAAGTGACTGGTACTTATAAGTACCGTCGGTAGATAAAGGGTTAAAGCCGCAATCTGAAAAGAGGGCTAATAGTGACGAACCTCGTGATTTTGAAAGACGCTAGAGTGACGAGGACAACACCTTAGTTGGACCTTCTCCTTACCAAATTACCAAACTACGCTAACGAGAGGACTTCGAGCCTCGACAGATTTAGCTTAACGCCGAGCCTGAGTTCACCATGACCACTCGACCACCTGACCATGACCACTCGGTTACCGCGTTGTTGTTTATAGCCTTTCCCCCGCGCTCTAGGCACTTTAAATTTCCAAAGCACCCCCTCCTTCAGCTCTTACCTTGTCAGTTTTGGTTCGGGAGGGATGTGAATCTCCTTTAACTTTCTTTCTATTTTCCCTTTTCTTTGTTTTTGTTTTTCGGAGAGTATTTTCATTATCCAACACCCATGGACCTGCCGTGTCCTGGACTGGTAATCGGCAGCCATAAAAAAAAGATAGTGGGTGGTGTTGCCAATCTTGTTCATTTCTTACCTTGTGGCATCATAGATTAGTTCCTCACACTTTTGTAAATCAGTACAGTATATTAATAAAATCACATAGAGTATACATTATTTTATGAACTGTTTTCAACTTGTTGATTATCATCTTTTTCATCGCTTAACTATCTTTTACTTGTAGACATATTTATTCTTTGTTGAGTTACTGTCATTGTATTAGTATAACAAAGATTTTCTTCAAGCTTTTGATTATTGTTGCTGTTGTTGACGTATGTTTATTACTGGGATACATACGAATCATGCGAGACAGATGAACAAAAACATGTAACACAATCAGTAGAGAGCGCACACAGGAATTTTTCAAGAGTGGGGTGGGGTCCGGGGTTGAAAGTTCGCCATTCTTGTATCATGCTATTTTTGATTTTGGCGATTTTCAGGAACAAAGCACAGTAAAAAACTAATTATTGAATAAATATTTAGCATTAATTAATAAAAATTAATCATTAATAACAAATATTTAATTAAATTTTACGTATCATATACTTAGAATTATAACCAATCGG
>BMAV01020856.1:96499-115554 GCA_019973955.1 Trichonephila inaurata madagascariensis
CCCCCTCCTTCTCACATCACACCTCGATTTGACAGTTGAGAAAATGCCTTCTATTGTTCTAAAAGAGTTCTGATTTAAAAATTTTCACAAGGCCTGTCTTCCTCTAAAAAAGATATTCTTCAACTGTAATAGGAAAAATATATTATATACCTATTTAATATACCTCTAAGTCTTTGAATTTATTTTTATCAATAAATTTTTAAATATATAAGAACTTTATTAAGGATTCGTTTTACAGAGTTTTTATACTCATTAAATAATAGTTTGTATCAAATCGCAGTTGAAACATTGAGCAAGTTCTACTATTAAAGAGTATTGTATTCCTCTCTCTTTGTTCTAGTGTTGCATTTCATGTAACAATTTTAACCATTTTAATGAATACGGTTCTTAATATGTGCTTCAAAACGCGCTTACCAATTTAAAAAAAAACCATTTTAAATGTACTCAAGTCTTTTTCATTGAATTTTTTCCCCTTAATTAACTTCAGGAAATCCGATAGAAAATATAAATAAATTATTTAAAAAATTAGTTAGAATAATTATACTCTGATACCATAGAAATGCTTTATGATAAATTTTATGTTGGTTTCTATGTATGTTATGCTATTTATTAACTGCTCTTTCAACTATCAGACTAGAATAATACTTATTATTTTCATGGAGGAGAAGGAGAGTCTTTGATGTACGTGAGGACTAAAGCGAATATGTGTTTTCTACTAAAACTTGTAATATATTTGTAAAATCAAGATGCATTAAAATTTTAAAGCAAAGTTGCCAGAGTAAAATGTATTGATATGATGGGGAGCGGGCATAATTCTTAGACATCGAATCTTCGAATGGAAATATTTGCATTTTAACATCTTTATTTCGAATGTAATCTTGATGTAAGATATTGGCCGGTACCCGTTTAAGGACTAATAGCTATTTTATTCAAAATTTCATACAGATTTGTTTTTCTTTAAAAGTATTATATTCACAATACTCGTAACTAAAAAAGAAGATAGACAGGATAAATTAAATGTTCATTTTCTCTCTCTCTTTATATATATATATCTATATATATATATCACTATATTAAACATAGGACTTCTTAAAAATCTCAACTAATATTTTACTTCTTTCTTAAGTAATTTTTTTAGAATTTAGATTAAAAATTTTCCACAAATTCCCTCGGATTTTGATTTTTTTTTTAATAAATTATTTTGATTTTGATTAGATCAGAAAAAAATGCTAATGTTTAATTTAATATCAGTGCTATAAAAAGCGAGTATTGAATAGCAATAATCTGATTCTAAAGTATTAATGAATCTTATTCAACAATTATATCAAAATTCTCTAATGTACGTGGAAACTCAAGCATTTATACATCAACAATAATAATGGTAAAGCCACTCTAAAACAGTGAGATTATTGATGTTTTTGTTTCACAGATCTCTTTACCAGAGTGTAAAAACGACTGGCCTCTCTTTCACAAATAAATTTTTTTATCACTCCCCATTTTCCTATGCACATAAATATAATTTGTGCTAGATCCAATTGTTAGAGATAACAGTTATGTATTAATAATATACATAGAGTGAAAATTTAATGTAGTTGACCTATGTTTCTTATAGCGTATTCAAATTAAATAATATTCTAATACATAATAATAATTCCCAAATAAATAACAGCACGGAAATATCCTTAATTGTAAAAATACATTAGTATATTTAACATGAAAAAAATTAACATGAAATATTATTTATTAAAGACAATTTGATGCTCATTTTTAATAAGTACACAAAATTTAACGAACCGATCCTTTTGAGAATATAAAATGCAACACTTATCCATAACAATTTATTGCAATTTTAAGAGTAATAAATAGGAGGTGTAATTAACTTTTGTTAAAAATAGAAAAAAAAAAATGTTAATTTTTTTTTTGCTCGTTTCAAACTTACCGCTCCTCAAAACCCAGAAAATCCTGCAGCTTAATTTAATAACCTGCTACACACATACACTACACACGCAGACGAAAAATAAAATAAATCTAATAGCTGCAAACATAAACTGCAACTGTGCTCACGTTTTTCGTTTGAACTCTATCAATTACGTAAGAAACTCTCTGACATTTCTTACTACAGTGAGACCACCCTGACACCTTCTCCAGAGCACTTCCCCTTTTGATCCACCCACGCATCCAACCACCAGCACTCCTCCCCCTTCTCAGACCACATCGCACCTCTCCTAACGATGTGGACACGCCACTAAGATGGCAATTTCACGCATGCTTAGAGGGCCACACGGTGGCAATTGATTTAAATAACACCTTTTTGCCACCTCGCTGTTTACTTTCGCTTTTGGCGGGCCGACAAGAAAGGGTTGCCGCTGACGCCCACATGTTCGACGCGATCGTTTGTCTGAATCGCTCTGCTGAGTATTGACGGGTCCCATCAAAGAATTCTGGTTAGGACTTACTAAGACGGGTCTCCGGTGTTGAGATGATCTGTGTTATTTGTTACTTTTGGTGATCTAATGTAATGCTTTGTATAACATTGCATTATATTAGATCGACAAAAGTAAAATAAACTGTACTATAAAATTACAGTCCTGTCATTTATCACTTCAAGTTTTGCTTAAATTATTCAGTCATTTCCTTAAAAGACAACTTCTTTCTTTCTTTCTTTTTTTTTTCCAATTTACAAATGTTTAATTTAATTTTAATATTGATATCAAATTTTCTTCTTTCAAAATATTTTGCCTTCCACTTCATTGTAAAGTTTCATTTCACAACGAACCTGCGAACAGCTTGAAAGAATTTTAATATTTGTGGTGCTGAATGTACAAAAGTGGTCGTCCCACCCCCCATCGATGTTTAAATATTAAATTTGGGAACGAAAGAAAATTATACACACACACACACATATCAACAAATGCTGCCATTCTTATCTTTGGATTTGAGCAAAACAAAAAGATTTTATGAACAATCTATTTTTATTTCGGTTATTTGTGCGTTTTTCTAAATTCAAAGAATAATATTAAAATCTTTTTAATAGTTTTGAAAAAACAAAGGAAAAACGATTTCTAAAGATTTGGCACATCAAACTTGACAAAAAAATATTTATCCAAAACATCCAAAAAATAAAAGAGGTGGGTTTTTTGTGTGATTTAGTCTGTAATGTTACCCATATAGCATTCATTACGTTTTTGCATCCAACTATTATTATCTATAATTTTGATTTTTTTTATATTTGTTGAGAGTATTTTATTGAATAGAACTATACTCAAAAATTCATGAAGTGGTGTATTAGAATATATTAGAATTAAATGATACCCTTAGAAAATTTTTATCTCCATATAACTTTCAATACCAAGATAAAATATTTTTTTTCTTAAATTTAACTTGAAAACCTATTTAATCAGGAAATAGTTTCAGTTTTAAAAACTGGATCATATCAAAGCATCAAACTTTAAATAAAATGATTAATAAAATGTAACACACAAAATCTACATTTCAATTATCAGCAGCACAGCATTAATGAATATTTAAAAATAATATCGAACTTAAAAAAAAACAATTAAGTGCACTGAGTTTTATCTTTATTGGCATAAATTTTTTTTATCATAATTTTTTTTGTGCTATAACAATAACTGAATATCGTGACCTAAGCATTATGTATTTTGTAAAGTATGTTATAAATGTCAAATTATGTAGATTAAAAGAAAATAGCAAAGAAAATACATATTGTTTATTTATTGCAAATTCACGGGTTTTTATTAATTCATGAAAGGCAGTAGATGGGGTTCCTACTCTTCCAAAATAATTCGCTTCATGGTTTTTTTAAAAAAAATTCCGTTATTTCAAAAAGTGTTAAATGGTCTGAATAATATAATTACATATATATTGTTACAATGGGATCTATCAGTATCACCCCCAACAGTCCAATCATAAAGGATCGTCGACGTTTGTTTTCATCGCATCCACAACCCTCCTCTCTAAGCAGATGGAAGACGTCTCCAATGAAGCGTTTTTGACTTTATAGGTGCCACGCGTCTCTCCAGGTAAGGGTGCCCATCCAACCCGTGGTTTCGATTGCAAATGGGTGTCAGCGGCAGAAGCAGTTGTCTTTTCGAGGGTAATCGCCACGTTTTATGCTGGAAATCATTGACTTCTGGATCATGGGCTGTTATTGGAAAGTGGGTAGTTAATATGAGTCAATGCTTGGAAATGAAAGCGAGTGAGCATTTTTGTAAGGTTATTTAAGTTTCATTGAGTGAAAAGTGTAGTAAACATTGTTGGCATAGTATAATAAATACATGAATGATATAAAATACTATGGAATATTGGCATAAAACAGACACAAAAGTTATAATATTTTGATTAAAATAGTTACTTAAAAAGATAAATTACTGTGTTATTTATACTTTCCTCTGCTGAGATAGTGGAAAGGAAATGGAAAACGAATAATTTTTTTTATTGCTATAAAAATGAATTTTTTTATTTACTTCTCTTGTTATTTTCTTCTGCTCAATCTCTCTCTCTCTTATCTCTTTCTTACTCTCTCTTTCTGTCTCATCTCTTACTTTCTCTCTCTTTACTTTTCTTTCTCTCTCTCTTTCTTTACCTCTTTTTCTTTCTCTCACTCTTTATCTCTTTGTCTTATAATCTACTTTCTCTCTTTCTCAATTTATCTCTCCCTTTCTCTCTATTTATCTCTTTCCTTCTCTTTTATTTCTTTCTCTCTCTGTCTATATCTATCCGTCTCTCTCGATCTCTATATCTCTCTATATCTCTCTATTTATCTCTATATCTCTTTATCTATTTCTATATCTCTATCTATTTCTATATCTTTTATCTATCTCTATATTTCTTTATCTATTTCTATATCTCTGCATATTTCTATATCTTTTATCTATCTCTATATCTCTATTTATATCTATGAAAGAATTCCTTATTTTCTAAAGATAAAAATATTTTCCTTTCAGTCGGGGTTCATATTCTGATGTATATTTTATTTTCAGAAGATACACGTGCTCTACAAAATAATAATTAAAATTTCTAATTATTATGGGGAAGAATGTACAAAGTACATTACAGTTCACTTTCATTTATCAAGCTTCTTAAGTAGTGGAGACTAACAGACAAAATTAATTCACTGCATAACCTACCAAACACACATACTCATATATATACATGAGGAATCTTTGTAGCCATTATTGCAACAAAAAAAAAGAAAGTCACACACAAAAAAATTTTCAAATACATAATGCCAATATTCTTAGAACAAATGCCCCATGGGAAATAATATCTATGTTTGAGAAACGTAAACCATTAATAAAACATCGTGATATTTTTTTTTTTAAAAAAAAAGATATTTTATCCAAAACTTTTCAAGAAGCTTTAACGTACCATTATAAATTTCACAATGCTTATTCAAAATACTATTTACAAATTCAAGTTCACCCTGTTCTTCAAACAATTACAGTTTACTGTTGTTTTCCTTTGTCGTGAGCTCCACTTCCGAGGTCATTTCCCTCAACCCCATCAACTCGCAAAACAATATCGTCCTCCTGACCACCAACGGAACCTTTAAATTGACCACCAACGCTGCTCATCAAGGAAGATAAGAAGCTTTCCCATCCTGGTCATCTTCTCGGTGGACACTGGACTCCACCCCACGCAGATAATCAGTGTCATTGGTGACGGAATGATTTGACTCGCTGTCAGTCAAAAGAAACACCTCCATTCCTACCAATACTGATGACCCCCGGTCAGTGCAGTGCATTACCGGAGTCTGGCGCCTTCTTGATTAGAAGGTGGTGTCCACTAGGGGCGGGGCAATGGGGGCTACCCCTCTGTTTATCGTCCAGGGTGATCGGACGGTGGTGGTTTGGTGGTCATCGGCGCTGAAAGAGATGTTATGACATGTGAAATCTCACTTTTCGTAATGTGTGGTTTGTCCACAGGAAAGGCATTTGTTTTGTGGGTGTCGCCGATCTCGGTTTCTGTTACGCTAATTGGGTCCTTCTTCTTTTTTTTTTCTTCTTTACTTCGGATAGGGGAGGGTTTGTGAATGACGAAAATGATGTTTTTCCTTAACCCCCCCCCCCTCCTTCTTAGAAATTGTATTGAATTTTGGTTATCTCAGAACGCGCGCGTAGATTATATATAAAAAAGTTGAATGGCTGCCCATAATAAAAAAGAAATTCTTCTCAAAGTTACCATCACTAGTCAAATCAAATCAAAGTCACATCATTTTTTTTTTAAATTTTATTTTAAAGATTTAATAAAATGGACGGGTAAGCACGTAAAATATATGACAGGTTTAAACTTTAATGTCTCCTCCTCCATCCAAACTGTGAGGAGGTAGTCCATTGACTACGGTCATAAACTCGTGGCCGGTGTCACATCGCGCGTTTGAGTCTTGCTGCTGCTGATACACGTTAAATCTGTCGTGAATCAGATTCCTCACTTTGGCGTGGTGTGGAAATTCAGTGAATAGAGTGCCTGCTCAGGTGTCGTCCTCATCATTTCTCCTCGGTTCTAGTTTACTAGTCCTTGTGTCGCTGAAAGTGTAACTTTTATAAACACTCATTCCCTCACCCACCACCCAAACAATTAAGTGGGAAGCTGATTGATCATGGTCTTGAACTCGTGATCGTTGTTTCCGTCGTGTCATTAAATTTCGTTTACAGAGGCTGATGTATGGCACCTCTGTCTGTTCAAAGACCTCTCGTTAGCAGGATGTGGGAGCTTGAAAGATTGTATTGCAGCTTTGGTATTGTCCACGTCACACACACACACACACACACACTTGAACGTAGCCCAAAATTACGATGTCTTTCTCCATTAGCCCTCATGTTGCTTTAAATGGGGACTTAAATAAGTTAATAATCCCCAACAACAAAATAATAATTAATTCTGTCAATTTGCTTAGAATTGAAATGATATGAGTTTATTTCTGTTCATGTTGCAAAGAAATATGGGTGATAAGTAATGTTCATTAATAATATGTTCCACATAAAATAATCACAGATGTGATCTGTGCATTTATAATAAAAAAACATCTACATCTTTTTTATCAAGTTTTTCTCAAAAGAATATGAATGAGTATGTTATATTATTATACTTCCTATTATTATTATTATTATTTATAAGAAGGTCCATAGCGTTATATCTATTTTTTTTTTAATAAAGCTTCTGGATTATGTAACAAAAGCTTTTTCATTTTTGTATTATTAAGTTAAATCACAAAAATACAATTCGGCGATATTGAAATATAAAATCAAACTCAGATTCTTAATGTGCCATAAATTACTCGCTTGTATTAATAAATGTTTTTAAAAAATCTAGAATTTAATTTGTAATTACATATTTATCTTTCAGTGTTTAATTAATGAATTTTCTCTCTATTTTTTTTATTTTGAATTGTATTTACATTGTTATTTTAGCTATTACTTTAATGTTTTATTCATTAACTTTTATTCCTTTATTTATTCTTTATACTTATTTTTAATTTATTATGCATCTTTCAACTCTGCCTTTACATCTGTAACATAAAGTATTTAGTTTTGTTTTGGAAGCCTAGCAATTGTTGAATTCTTATATAAATCAAATGTGAAAAAAGCTTTAAAACTGTTCTCATTTCTTAAAGTTGGTCTTCCCCATAGTTATCATTAAAGTTGATCCTCCCCCCCCCCTTTATTTATTCAAAACTTTTGAATAAATAAATCTGCTAATATAAATTACTAATCCAAATTCTCTAATAAAGAATCAGAATTTAGTATATGACAACTTTTCTTAACATATATGCATCGATCTTTGAAAATCCAATTTCACGTAATATCGATTCTCTATAACAGGGGTGTCCAACCCATATGACATTGCGGGGCCACTTCGGAAAAACATTATAATCTCGCGGGCCGCACATAAAAATATGTACCTTTATATTAGATTTGGAAACAAACAAAAAAAAAACATTTATTGGAGTGAAAATTTAAAACAGAAAGAATTATTATTATTGTTTTCGTTATTTTTCATGTATACAGACATAGATAATATAATAATGTTTACATAATATAGTAATACAATGATCAAATAATGTTTAAGATATAACAGTTGCCATTTTTTTTAAAATTACGGTGTTCCTTTTGAATTGATCTTTCGTTACTCATTGTTGAAATTCTGTGCTGTCATTCGCAAACGATTAAGTATATACATTGTCCTTTATCTTAACCATCCTGAATATTTTTTTTTAACTTTAAAAAACATCTCTGACTGCCTCTTGCTTTTTGGGTACTCCAAACAGAAAAGGAGGAGAAATGAAAGTCGCACACACAGAGAATCATGTACCACCCATAGTAAAGGATATGCGTATTGCAATTCGAAATTTATTAAAAAAGTAATTTTCTATAGTAAAATCAAATGTAACTGTTTGATAAAATATAAATCTATTTTAATCTAAAGGACATTTCTATTATCAAAAAAGGATTTATTTTAAAACAGAAACAGGTAACAGGCAAATACATTGTATATATATGTGCGTAATATATATAAATTTCCCCTCGAATAAATTTCAAAACTCAAAATTTTTTTAAAAATCTCTTAAGTCGGCGGGCCGCAACTTACGTACTGGCTTGTGTTGGACACCTCTGCTCTATAGCAATGAGTTTTCTGTCTATTTTTGAAATGTTTATTGAGAAAAAATGTGCGGAAATATTTCTCCATATATATCAAGTGTCTTCATCTATTTTTAAATGTTTTTTCTTTGAAGTTACTTCAAAAAGAATTAAGAATTTTTCCCCCTTTCATTTGTATACTCTTTAGTAAGTTTTTAAAAGTATCGGTTTTGCCTTTTAATTTACTCATTTTTTTTTACTCGAAACTCGAAACATTTTGCGCATTCATTTTTAAATTTATAAGATATTAGTTTTATGTTTATTGGGATAGCCTTAATTGTAGATAATTAAAATTTACATTTCCTAATATATTGCCCAATATTAACGCATTATTATATTGTTAATATTATATTAATAATTATAATATTTTTATTTAGTTATTAACAAAAATACATTGCATGATATTCAAATTTTCCTTTTGATAATATTTATATTGTTTGATTATAATGTATAGTTTATGATACCAATGCATTACATAATATTAATACATTTGTCATTCCGGAAACTTTCAGCTTGAATTATTTTTTTAAAAATATCTATTACTTTTAAAAAGAGATATAAAAGGATATTTTTTTTACACATTTTTTGCTATTGAAGTAATATATATCTAAATCAAATAAAAAAATATTCTTTTACTTTTTTTCTTCAAATTATTGATCATTAAAAATCAGTCTGATAATTGTTTTGTGTCACATCTTATTTAGTGTTTCAATCGCTCCCTAGATGGCGTTGATTATTTTCATCAGTTAATGGAATACCTTGGGATTCAATGTCGAATGACTCACGGCTTATTCATCGGATGGATTAAATGTATTCTACTTACCTTTCCTCCGACACGGGATCACACACAAGTTATATTTCCCTACTCTGCCTTCGGGGCTTTGGATCACCATTCCAATTCAAAACAGTAAAAGCAAAGCTCGGGGCGTGGAAATAGTTTCTGATCTTTTAAAAAGCAACAAAATTGTCGATGTTAATTCATTTTTATAATCTTTTTTTTAATCCATAATGGAAATAAATACTCATTGCGATGTTAATCAAAGTATCGAGGAGCAAACACAGATTTACGTTAAATATCTTGAAATAGAGAAATATCTTATCACATTTATTATTTATGTATGTAATCTTAGTTTCATTTTAATTAAAATAATGAATACAAAAATGTCATTATTAATAGCTTCTCAAGAAACATTTTCTTTAAAAGGTGATAATAAATATTTGTAAATGAAAAATTACCATGATTGTTTATTTCAGTATTTATTGATTATTTTTCATCAATGATTAGCCTTTATAAAAAAAATACTATAATTTTCTTCATTTATAATTAGCATTTATTAATTATTACGATTGCTTCGTTAAATCTTTCTTCACAATTGTAAATATTTTAAAACAATGGAGCGTGTAATCCATTAATAGAATCATTCAGAAATGACTGATAAACATGTATTCGATTTTTATTACTTTAAAATATTACAATAACTATTTCTCGAGTTTGAATCATTTCAGTTCAAAATTATGTTGAAATACAGTGCAATTAAATGATTACTATAAAGAAATCGACTTGTATCTTGCAATATTCAGCCCATAATTTAAATTCAAAACTTATAATTTAATTTATAACTCTTGTAAATCAGAATATGCGCTGCAAATATGAAAGGAAAAGGATAATTTAATTGGGAAATAAAACCATAAAAAGCTTACTTTTTTAAAATTTTATTCCGGGAATTTGAATCGTTCATTATATTTTCTCTCAGAATTAAATTTTCAGATTCCAAGTTCTATAAGTCAGATAATTTTCTTATAAGTCAGTTATTGGGACTCTAAAGTAATGTAATTATAGCATTGTAGAACATTTTTCTATTGCAGTTGAGATATGAGAATATCCTCTGATATTTTCTTTTCTTCGTAAAGATATATTAAGCTGTTTAATTAATACATTTTACATGATAAATAAATATATAATTTTTAAATAAAAATTTGTATGAACTTTTTGTATAATTATGTAACAAAGTTAATTATTTCTGACACAGAAAACTTTTCTTATAAATTTTAACTATGAATTGAAATAAAACTTTTTTTTATACCCAATTCAAAATTTAATCTCTAAAGCTTATTATTAATCATTCGATTCTCCTACTATTAGCTCTCTCTCCATATATTTATTTATATATATATATATATTTATAAATCGTAAATAAAATACTTTCTATTCATCCAATCAAGTTCAAATAAAATTTTTTAAACTTCTAGTGGATGACACTTGATGTTAATATAGTTTTTTCAAATATTAATTAATTAAATTAAATTTAATTACTGGTTTTCGACGCCAACTTAGATTCGTCTCCATTGCTGTAACAATGTAACTGTTAAAACAATGACAAAAGCTGGCGTCGCAAACCGCTTTTTCAGCAAAACAAGCCAAAAAGGGTGTGCATTGTTACAACAATGTAGACAAATCATTCTCTTTTTTCCAATTCTTACTATTAATTCACTCTCTTCCTACACATATATACATAACATGTTCAAATTTTCAATCGTTAATAAAATACTTTCTATTCATCCATTTAAAGTAGGAATTGACTTAATATTTTTTTTATAATACTTGTTTTTAACTTACAGATTCTTAAATTTCTTCAACTCTGTATTGTTTCGTTTCCTTAATGTATTTTGAATCATACAATAACGTAATTATATTTTTATTTTGAACTTGCATTTTTTTTCTTCAGGAAAGACGAATTATTGAAATTGTATGTTTCCATTAAAACGAACATAAGCAATGCATAATTTTCTTGTAGTTAAAACTAAAAGGTGAAACCATATTTACATTTAAGAGAGTAATGTATTATTCAAATTTTGAGCAGATTGACAGCATGCAGCTAATTTTATTAGCTGCATCATGCTTAAAAAAAATGTTACAAAATGTTGTTGAATATCAATACCAAAAAAATTTTATTTAAATTGCACCCACTTTTGATAAAAATATATTTATATTAGTTGGTAAATTCATTAACCTGTCTTTAAAGCTATTATAGGATACTTTTACGTATATAGTTTTGAAAAAACTGGTGAAAAATCTAATTTTTTTTTTAAAAAAAACTAACTTAATTATAAAGGTAACAAAGGTGATTTTGTAAAGGAAACTAATTTAAGGGTGACAATGAGTTCCTTTTTAAAATTTTTTAAATCAAATTTTTTAACTTCAGCAGTTAGAAATGTTATTAGAAAGGAATAGTAAAAATTACTGTTTTTAAACAATACATTATTATAATTTTTTTTTCACAAATTTAATATATTTTCAATGTTTTATTTGAAAATTAAAATTAGAACATATATGTTATTTTTATGCAATTAAACAAATTGAAAATAAAATTTTGATCGACATAGAAATTTTGCATTTTTAATTAGGTATATGATGTGTGTGTTTTGAAATATTGTTCTTTATTCTCTACATATATATATATAATAATTATAATTTCTCTATAGAAAAAGAAATTGCGTATAAATATTGTTATTGAACACTACTAAATCTACTTAAAGTGTAATTACTCGACTTATTTTACTTAAACTAACTTATTTTGTCAGAATTCTTTAATTTTTTAAGGATTTTCATTTTTTAAATGCTTTAAATTAGAAATCCTTTTTAACACAAATTAAGTTCAATCAAAAATTCATTTTTTTTACAAATACTCCTCTTTTACTAAAATATATGCTCATTATTTTATATAAAAAAAATTCATGTAAATTCAATAGACTAAAATTCCCGTTAATATATTCAAAAAAATAAATATGTATTGCTATTTTATATTATCTTTATTTGGTTTGCAAGTTTTGATAAATTATAATGCTGATTCCGAATCAGAATGTTATATCAATTGTTTTAATCATTCTTATTTATCTGTATACTCACTCCACACATATATCTATTGCTTTTTTACATTTATGCATTACAATAATTAATTCGATAATATGCATGGTAATGTAAAAAAATTATTTTATTTATATTTGTGTTACATATTTATACAGATATAATTAATATCTAAAATTAGCTTTAATTTCATCTATCTTTTAAAATACATTCTTGCTTGGCAAAACTATAATAAATTCTTTACGTATTTAAATAGATTATGTTATTTCAAAGTCTTAAGACCTTGATTTTTGCTTTAAATAGTATATGATTTTAATATTGATAATATTAATTCAACGCATAGTTTATACAAATAAATTTTATTATCAAAATACTATGTAAAAATATTCAATATCTTTATACAATTTTTCAATATTTTAATCATATAACTCCATCTTTTCAGTTATTCAGTATTTTTGAAAAAATAAAATATGGAATACAAAAATGACATGTTAATAATATCATGCTATATTGACAATGCCAATACAAGTCAGCCATGAACATTCATAGGAGAAAACATTTCGTAAAAAATTTCGCTCTGCTTTAAAAAAATATTCTTAAAAAAGTTCTTATAAAAATTTTCATTTAAAATTTACATGCATTTTACACATTCACATAAAATTATTTTCCATCAAAAATCATTTGATTCTAAAAGTGGAATCATTTACTTTGAAAATAATTTTATTTATTAAAATTTAACTAGCACGATTTAAATTAAGTCTTGATAATTTATTTATTTTCTTAATTCTCTTTTTTTTTCATGTCTTCATCATAAAATGAAACTTATTTTTCATTTATCATTATTTATATAAAAAAGATAATAGTAAACTCAGGAAGGTATTAAGTGATCAGGCAAACAGAAATGCTAATCTTAAAAACCTACAGACTAGAATACAATCATGGCATACAAAATTGACTAACATTTTACCTGCAAAATCTTAATTAAACAATCATGACAAAAATAATTGCAACAGTCGGCAGTGTCTTAAATTCTATATGTGGGCAAAAAAAATCTCAAAAAAAAAACATTTAAGATGAGGTATTATATGTGCGGTATTTTAGAACATATTTGTACAACACAAAAAAATATCACTGAAGTTGCGTTTCTTTCTGCAATCCTTTGTTCAGGAAAGTACGAAATAACAAAGTAAACAATTATCAAAAAGTTATTTGAGCACGTTTGTACTTTACACACAAAAAGCATGCATTGGAATCATCAGAGTTTTAATTAGAATTTTAGAAAAGAGAAAGGGGAAAAGAGATAAGATGAGTTGTCAGATGCTTAGAAGGCTTGTTCTAGTACCATGCATTGTAAAACATTGGATCAAACATTAACAATTTTCCACTCCAGAATAGTTTAAAATTCTTCTGAAAAATAGAATACAAAACTGTTCGCATGTTAGAAAATAGAATAATTCTCCCGAAGAAGTCGTATCAGAAATTTAAGCAGATAATCTCCATTTTAAAGTCACTCGAATGATTCTCAGCACCAAATGTATTACGCAGTAACACTTTAAAGAATGATTGAAACCATGAATGTGAGTCACGAATGCCAGGAACTTTTTCCACAGAAAAAAAATACTTTTGAGTCGCTTTCCGTTTCACCGGAAACCCAAGAATTGGCACGGAGTCATTATAAAGCCCACATTTAATCTCTGAAAAATCTTCAGCGAGCTTTTTATTCCCTCAGCAACAGTTCGCTAAGTGCCGTGATGTAGCTTTGCGCCATTTGCAATGTTTCGTACTTGGAGAGTTTTCTGTCGTTACCGATGGAAGGAACAACGTCTCGAAGACGATCAAAGGCGACATTCAAGCTGTGCATGCGTCTTCTTTCCCGCGCATTGGCTGCCAGTCTTCTTTTTTTCATAACGATAGGTGCTGGCGATCTTTCCGATGTCTTTCTCTTGGAACAACGCAAGGGCGAGGCGTCACTGCTATCACCAAACAAACTGTCTTCGTCGTCTTCCAAATCGTCATCCTCTCTACTGACATTTGTGTTCATATTAATCTCAGGTTGATTCTGAAGAGCTCTGTAGTTGCCGATATAATTAGGTGAATTATCATTGTCCTGTACACGAGACAGTACAGCTTCCTTGTCTTGGCTATTGCTGAAGGTGAAAGAGCTGCTGAGATCTGATATTGTTTTAGGAGCAATGGGACTGTAAAGCCTGGAAACACCGTTCATCGCCATTGTACCTTTATATACGAGATTGGTTTCTGGAAATACGAACGCTGTCGTGCTTGCCATCTTCATCGGACTGCAGTTGGTGAGGTCATAGAACGTTCTTATGGCGTTTGCATTGTCCGCGTGGCCAGGGCTTGGAACTGGAGTAGTGCTTGACGTGAGGCTGACCGGACTAGACGATGGACTGTAGTTTCCATCCGAATAGGTCGCGTAAATTTGATTGTATTGGTTATCTTGTAGCATATCTAGCTCTACCTTGGACGACATGGAAGTTTGAAGAGAGGATTCTAAGTAGTTCATGTTTCCCTGCTGTCTGATGATGTCCATTATGGAATGCTTCTAAAATATATTCTGAAAAGTAAAAGATGGTTATTAGATTAATACATAAACAACTAAATCACAAGAATCAGTTGGGCTGCAGTAGCCCAGTGGTCAAGGTATCGGATCATGGCAGGCATGTCATGAGTTCGAGCCCAGTACCACTAAAGACCCACCGTATAGGGCAGCGATGCACGTTAAATCTGTCGAGAGCTGAAATGTCCTCCCGTTGGTGTGGTGTGGTAGTTAGGAGAGGGGGTGCCAGCTCAGGTGTCGTCCACGTCACTTGACCATGGTTCAAAATGACGTGGTCCGTCGCCAAAAGTCCTCGTGTAGGTGAACAGTGCGACGTTAATATTCACTCACTCACAAGAATCAGTTATTTTCTGCGATTCTTATTTGCAAAATATATTAAAAATAAATTTAGAGCATACAATATATCTTACATTTTTTAGTCTTCTAAAAAATAGCTGTAATATTGTCGTATGTCTGGCGACAAAAGATTAGAAATGTTTTTAATTTGCTAGGAATTTATATTTGGTAAAGCAGAGAAAGATTTTTTTTAAAAATATTTTTAGCCATGGCTTAAACTTTAAATTTCAAATGAATGAAAAAGCTTCGTAATTTAAAGTTATATTATATAAATAACGAAAAACCTATTCAATCTTCAATTAAATGTATTTTATAGTTTATTAAATTCGAGATGTTCTTGGTTTATTTTTGTTAACTATTCAAAGATTCAATAATTGTAGTAGCGTTTTTATATGGAAGCGAATCTGTAATAATTACTCCAACCAGTATTTTAAAATTAAAAAAAAAAATCAAGAACTGAAAAAGCAAAGGTAGAAATAGAAAAAAGAATAACAGAATTTTAACTAAGCATTGTTTAAAGAGGGAAATGAGATGTATGAAGATAGAATTATCCTTACTCTTTTTCGTATTTTTAATTTTGATTAAAACAACAATGTACAAATTTTTCTTTTGTGTATGCTTTGTAGTTCAGTATTTTTTAAATATACAACCTTAAAAAAAAACACAACTTTAAATGATGAAATACAAATACATAAAAAGGTATTATGCGTGAAAATGAAAAAAAAAAAGAAAAAGAAAACATTCTTTTTTTTATTACTAATATTAGTATAGACACTAAAATAACCCAGCTTTTTAAAATATGATCCGCATGAATCACCGCAACGATGCGGGGATCACCATTCCCGTATACCTTCCCATCTCCCCTGGTAACAGTTCGTACGAGCATCGCTGTGATGCTTGGGAAAACGTTAAAAACTATTTCATTTACACGAGGCTATTTGAATTAAATTTCTCAAAAAAATTAATTTCAAAAGGACATGATATTTATGAAATACTTTGCTATGTTTAAAGAAATCTATGAAATAAGTTATTTTTGTCCATATTTTGTTGAAGAAATAATAATAAATAAATTTAAGTTCAAATCGTTTTCTCTAATTCTTCACCTTTTTTCTCTTGTGTGTTTATATATAAAATGAATATCTTTTTAGTACTAACTTGGAGAACTAGCTTACAGAATTCTCAATCATTAATTATTGCGCATTTTTAAAGAAGTACTTATTTTTTTCTCGGCATATTTATTATTAGAATTCCTATACACATTTTACATAAAGTTTCTATGTAATGTGAAAATCGGATATATATATATCTTCTAAATTTATTCATTAAAACCGAATGGATTTTGAAAAGATGTATTTGCTTATATTTTATTACATACTTAAAATAAATAGTTCTGCATTATAATCTGAAATCTATCCTTCAAATGTTATGCGAAATGATTTTTTTTGCAATTAAATTTATATATATATATATATGTCTTACTCTACGCCTTGACCTAATAGAACTATGCATTGTGATTACTTTTATAACGTGTGTTAAAAAATATATTTTTAATTCTTTCCTAAAACACATTGTAAATTAGTAGTTTTCTACTAAAGAATGTAATAAATATCACTGCATGAAAATAAAATAAGCTGAGTCTTTTCTATACAAATAATTTTAAAAATTGATTAAGAAATCAGATATTAATGAACACATATTTTTTAAAAAAACCATTTTTTGTGTGTGTATTTGGGCTTCCAATTATTTTTATCAAAAGAGAAAAATTATATTTTTTACAAAAAACGTTGACTTTTCCCCCGTACATTACTGTTTGAAATTTCGAATGTTTTGTAAAAAATTTTATATTTACTTTCAGATAGTTTTTTTTTTTTAATTTATACGAATTCATTACATGCATTTTAAAAAATTGCCAATCTTTAGTATATAATATGACTATCCACAAATTCAAATAATAAAATTCAATACAAAATAAGCAAAGAGAAATACAAAGTTGATAGGAAGGAAAGTATTATAAATGATAATACATTTATATTTACTACTGAATTAGAAAAACTATTTGTAGTTTCTCATACCTGATTTTTTTTTAAAAAAATGGTATTGAATTTATTAATGAATAATCAAAGCAGTGTCAAATTTTCAATATTTTTTTAAATGCACTTTTTTCCGCAAAATTTTTTTTAAAAATATAATTTGACATCATTTTGATTTTCCACGTTTTGAATACTTTCTAATAAAAAATATGAAGAGATTATTGATAACTGTACCAATTTTATCTTAAAAATGCAAAGAAAAACTAATTTGCTTTTCATAAATTTAAATAAAAAAATCACTCTTTTTTTTTTATAAAAAATTATTTTAAAAATATAAAACATCAAATTGAATCATTTTTGGAAAAAAAAAGAGAGAAAAAAACAGAATAACTGTAAAATATTTTAAAATACAGAATTAATAATCAATATAAATTTTAAGAAAGATTACCAAATGGTATTAAAAAAATAATAAATTTGTGCGAATCCCCTATATTAAACAAATTTAAGCGATTACAAAAATTTCGACGTCATCTTAGGGATTTGTTGATGTTTCTTACAAAATTACTCATTTTTTTCTCTCTCTAAATTTAAAAAGATGGTATTTAAAATAAATACAAAATAATTCTCTTACCTTAGCACAGGTCACACGATGACGTAGACATTTATAAACACCAACAAAATATCCAACTTCTTTCGCACTCATAAAACATGTATTTCTTATTAGACTCCCCAAAACAAATCCTATCTTCCGCATCAACACGTGGACCAACTTTCCTCCTGTATCGGATCCCGATGATATGTTCGCACACCTATCTACTTATGAGTGTCTCCGGACCCGGGTAGGTCCGTTATATACCTGTTGTTGCGTGGAAATCGCTGCCCCCCCCCCCTTGTCGCCGGGGGCCCGGGGGGGGCTTTTTTGGGGGGGGGGGGGGGGTTTTTTTTGAGGGGGGGGGGGGGGGGGAGGGGCGGGGTTCATTCTGGCGGAAAGAGAGAAGGGAAAATGGTTTTTCTCCCTCCCCTTTCCATCTCCATGACAAACTCTTGATGACTTTTAACTCGGGGAGTTTGTAATTGCTTCTTGTCTTGCTCGTGTTCTAATAGAGTGTTAAGTGCAATCGCTTTCGGAGTTAAAACACATCATTTTAGGAGGAATATGTAGCGGTGGTTGTTTGTTCGTGCGACTAATCAAATGAACCAATTATTTAAATTTTTTTTGAAGTTAGATTATTTAAAGCAAAGAAAGTAATATTTTGTGTGTAATTGCTTTTTTTTTAAGATTATACTATTTATACTTTTAGTAAAATATAGACTATACGGTTTTCATAGTATATTGAAAGAACATGAATCGGTAGTCGTAAAATCAATGGGTACACTTGGTTGGTACATAATGGTAGTTTCAAGAACAATGAAGGGACCGCTGTAGTTTGGTGGTCATGGTCACAACATGTGGCCTGGCATGTCAGGAATTTGAACCCTAACCCCTGTCATGGCTAAAA
This sequence comes from Trichonephila inaurata madagascariensis, assembly GCA_019973955.1. NCBI lineage: Eukaryota > Metazoa > Arthropoda > Arachnida > Araneae > Nephilidae > Trichonephila > Trichonephila inaurata. Next base: position 115,465 of record BMAV01020856.1, read on the forward strand.
GTCCTCCCGTCGGCATGGTGTGGCAGTTTGGAGAAGGAGTCCCGTCACGTGACTGTGGTTCAGAATTGCGAGGTTGGCAAAACAGTGATA
>BMAV01020856.1:115654-166597 GCA_019973955.1 Trichonephila inaurata madagascariensis
TTAAAATTAAAAAAAAAAAAAAAACTTCAGTAATTCATGAAAATTATTGCGTAGAAATTATTAAATTTCGGGAAATACAAAAGATAATTAAGGAAATCCAAATACATAACATAAAAGTTGATAGTAAAAGGATCCCAATTCTTTTTTTAAAAATACGTGTTATTACACAATTAAAACATGACATTCCTGCTTTGTTTTTTAAACAGTACAAATTAAAATTTTCCCAAGAGTAAATTCAATCAACGAAATGAAAATATAACTTAATGGTAAGCGCACGTGTTAAAGAGAATTAGAAGAAATAGCAATAAAAGATTCTCTTCAGTGTCAGATTTTTCACCCAATTATTATTATTTATTTATTTTTTCTCATTTTCTTTTGCCAACTCTCTCTCTATACATCTATGTGTGTGCGTGTACAAAATAGAGAGATAGAGTGAAAGAGCGAAATTTATGAAATGACTTGTATAATATGTTTAAAATATGAGTAAAAAAATACAGTTTAAATATTTCTTATTTTGTTTTTCCCTTTAGACACCAATGAAATAGGAGAAATTTTCATACTTCAAATAATAAGACGCAAAAAAAAAAAAAAAATCCCCTTGAATTCTAATTTTAATTTAACAAAATAAAAAAAAAGTTCCAAACTCAACATTTAAAAAATTTTATTAACTTTTTATTCTATAATCCCATGTTATAAATCTAAAAACTTTTTTAATTCAACTAGAAACCCACATAACTATTGCAAATCAATATTATTAAACTTATCTACTATCTTATATATTTTAATAAAATACATGTACAATATCAAGAAAACTAATTTAATTTACGTGAAAAGGAATGCGAAATTTTGCTTTACAATGTTTAATATTTATAAGAATTTTATTATTAGGCATGTGTGTGTAGTTGAGCAGACTATTCACATAAAATACGTTGTGATTTCTCATAACATATTGCTCTGGGTTGCAAGAGAAATTGGATTTGAAGTAGATGTTTTCTTGAATATTTCATTGTAGGAAAATATTGAAGTTTAAAAAATATACCTCTTTCTAAACATTTTGAAGGATTTATTGTTAATATTTCACAATAACTTATTTTTAACCTTTTTTTTTTTTTTTTGCTTCAAGTGCTTACATTTTAAACCTCTATAATTATTAGATTTATCCACGTGCAAATATCAACATTCTTCATAAAATACAAACATTTTTATTTTCCATAAAAGAAGATAAGTAGTTTAATTTTTGAGGGACAAAATTTATCCAGATGAAATAATCACTCTTACTGTATTGCAATGCAGGAAAATTATCTTATTAATCTTGAGTTCTCCGTTTACTTTCAATATACTGAAAATCTTTGGACATTTTTTTAAAATTATCTAAAGGCTGTTACAATTATTTTTCGCCCTAAATATTACGAAATACAAACTTTAAAACAATCATAAAATTCTTATAAATTGCAATACTAAAATTTGCATATGAAACAAACTACATTTCACATATTAATTGCATTTGCATAATATTAAACATTTGCAAGTATATTTGACCTACAATATACAAGCAGTATACAATAAAAGCATATGTTTCTATTACGAGAAAAATTCATCGAAATATTGAACAAAGGCTCATAATTTCTGGAATATAGTTTTGTGAGGAAAAATACTAATAGTATATATATTGCAAAGAGACTTTTTCACCAGGCGGACATTTCAAATGAGTGTCAGAGGGATTACAATCTCCACTAACATTCCTAAGTTTAAATCATTGACACTTAATTTCGGTCTTTAGATGACTATTTTTCAATTCCTCTACTATTAGCTCTCACTCTCTATATATTTATCTTGTACAAATTTTCAATCGTTAATAAAATACATTTTAAAGTGCTCAGTTGAGCTGAAAATTTATATACACGTTTATTTTGGATGACAATACAGTAATTTAATTATAATTAATAAAAATTAATTAATTAAAACTAATTATTCAACGAATTACAAATACAGCCATGTTGGTATAATTTTTTGTGACTTGTGTCAAAACTTGAAAATGTTTTTTTCTCGCATTTTAAAGCGTTCACTTGAGCTGAAATTTTATATACACTATTCTTTTGGATAACAATAAGATAATTTAATTATAATTAAATAAAATTAATTGACTGAAACTAATTATTTAAAGAATTACAGATACAGCTACGTTGGCCATCGTTTTTTAGCGACTTGGATCAAAACTTTAAAAGATTTTTTTTTTCTCACGTTTTAAAGCATTCAGTTGAGCTGAAATTTCATAGACACGATTGTTTTCGATGACAATACAACACTTCAATGATAATTAATAAAAATTAATTGCCCCTTAATGTTGTGATTCTGTCAAATGTATATACATATTTATATCAATTGTAACTATTTAATGAAAAGTAACTAAAATGAAATTTTTCTTTGTTGATGTTTTCTTGTTGTTTCTAAGTAGGAATTGACTTAAGAAATTTTTTTTATATTACTTGTTCTTTTCCATCAAACCCCCAAAACCCAAAAATCGTCTGTTCCAGGGCACTGTGGGGCGTGAAAACATAGACCCAGACAACCTCTCAGCATGTACCGGCCTAGAACATAAAGTTAATCAGGAATAATTGCTGCACCCCAGGAACGCTAACGTTACTGCAAGCAGCCAGCCTAGTTCATCATTGAACAATGTATCTGGTTGCACGTTTTTGAACGTGCAGACTACCTTGGTCGGTATCTTCAGTAGCCCCCTCCCCTCCCCCCTACATGCATCTAAGCAGGGTGCAGGTCGCTCTGCAAGGTTGCACAAGAAATCTATGCCTGATTAATAGCGAGCGGCATACCAATAGAGGATCCGGACCTTCATATTCAATTAGATAGCCTGCCAATTCAATGAATTTTAATCTGTCTGAAAAGGGTATTGAAATATTTTTATTTTACAGTTTTCTTTGTTTCTTGGAATGTATTTGATATGCAGAGAAAAGAGAGGGGAAAAAAAGGCTCACACAAAGTGTAAATTTAGTTTTATCGAAATGCGCAATGAACTTTTTTTTTATTGTTGTAATAAAATAAAAGATATTGATATTTAAAAGCAATAATTTTTTTTCCTTTTTAACGATTTTTATCTAGTGTGTTAACGCTTTTATAGGATCCAAAATTAAATTTCTTTTATTTTATTGCTTTTTTACAGATCAAATAATCATGGAGTTAGAAGGTGGATGACAATTTTTTTTTTCTGAAGGGTAAATTTCAAATCGGTATGATAAATCAGCAAAATAATTACTCGGAGGATTTCGATATATATACATAAAGTAGACCAAATTAATAGGAAATATGTATTCATATATTGTGAGTGAGTGATTGAATATTAACGTCGCACTGTGTTCAACTACACGAGGGCTTTAGGGGACGGTACCACGTAATTTTGAACCATGGTCAAGTGACGTAGACGACACCTGAGCTGGCCCCCCTCCCCTTTCTTTTCATATATTGTGATATGGAACAAATGGTGGAGAAATTGTATTAAGATAGCAGATACTATTCTATTAGATAGCATCCATTTTTTTGTTCCTAAACAGCTTCTTCTTATTTCAATATAAATGATCGTAAAACAAGTTTTTTAATACATTTGTAATTGAAATGTACCAAAGGAAAAACACCCTGTAAGGACATCAATTATATAAGTTGATGAGATTTTTATGATACTTTTATTTTGAACCAAGGTCAAATATAGAGGACAGCGCAAGAGCTGTCACCTCACTCTTCAAAATGTTCCACGCCCCGCCAACGTGAGGACTTAAAACACTCTACATATTTAACATGTTTCAGCCGGTTGGTCTTTTGTCGCATCAGGACTCGTTCCTACGATTTCACAGAAATATTTAAGGGGTCTCAGGGGTGCTAATTTTGTCTCGCAGGGGTGAAAATAGAAACAATTTTCAAACAGGTATAATTCTTTTAAATTTAAATTAAATAATTCGAATCTTTTACACATTATTTACAAAGGATTACGGCTTTAAAAAAGTTAAAAATGTTTGAAATATAATCATAATTTAAAAAATTATAAGTATATGAAAATAAGAAAAATAATTCTGTTATAAATATTAAGTAATTTTTGTGCATTGCGCTCAGTATTTTCTAAAATAGTAGCCTGTGATGTATAAAACTTTATAGAATTATAACATGTATCACACTCTTTAAATCCTACATCATTTAAGAATAATATATCTTTTATATTTCAAAATATTTGAAAAATATTGAAATTCTTAAGAAAAAATTTGGAAAATGTAATTTTTTTATTTTTATAAAAAATATAATTATTCTATTTATATAAAAATACTACAGTGTAAAAAAGATACATTTAACTTTATAAAATAGCATCCACAACGTAAAACTTAATATTTTTTACAGAAATGTTTCTTATTCTCGTATGCTTATAATTTTTAAAATTATGATTATATTTTAAACATTTTACACTTTTCTGAAGTCCCATTCCCTTATAAATAATATGTAAAATATTCGAATTACTTAATTTTAGATTCAAAGGGTCATATATATTTGAATATTGTTTATATTTTCAATCCTCTAGAGAAATTTAACACCCCTGAGACCCCTTGGGTATTTACTGCTATCCAGTGGTGTTCACAAGAGATTAGGTGTTCAGTCTCCCCGTAGAACAACAGATTTTTAATAATCACCCCAGAAATTGTGCTGCTTTGTGCTTTCGCCTAAGCGTTTTTTAGAATGTAACCCCTCCATAAAAGAGGTCTGTATAGGCCACTGACAGTAACGTACACAAAAATTTTTCAAGGGAGGGTCCAGGGTCGAAAGTCCATCATTTTGGTATTGTGCTCCAATACGCCGCTCAACATATTATTTTGATTTCGTTGATTTTCGGGAACAAAAACAATACAAAATTAATTATTGAAGAAGTAATTAGCATTAATTAACAAAATAAATTATTAATAACAAATACATAATTAAATTTTACGTAATATTTAAATAGGATTATAACCAATCGAAACAAAAAATCAAGGGCTATGGGGGGGGGGTGTCCGGACCCTAGGACACTCCCCTTGTGTGCGCCACTGGTCACTGATACTATCCAGTACAAAAGATGCTAATAAAATAATCATGACAATTTTTAAAAATCATGAAAGATTAAAGAAAACTGTATTTAATATATATCTTCATATAGAAAATCCCTGCTAAAATAAGTTCTCACACATAATGTAATTTATTTTAGGTTTTTACTAAGGAATCTTCACTCACTCAATTTAATTTAGCATTCATTCACCAAAAACAAAACCATTTCAGAAATCCATGCCTGAAGAAAGAAAATTTTACATTTCGAAAAAATCGCATGTCGTAACGTACATGAGACCTATCAATAACAATATTCTGAACGAAAACAAGTAATATATATATATAAAAAAAATTAAGTCAATTCCTACATAGATCAACAATTTTTTTTATTAGCTAATTTTTATTGAATGGTTACAATTAATACAAATATGTATACACATATGACAGAATCACAACATTATAAGTGGTAATTAATTGTTATTAAGTATCATTAAAGTATCGTATTGTCATTCAAAATAATCGTGTCTATAAAATTTCATTTCAACTGAATGCTTTAAAACGTGAGAAAAAAAAATCTTTTTAAGTTTTAACCCAAGTCACTAAAAATGATGCCAACGTGGCTGTAGTTGTAATTCTTCAAAAAATTAGTTTTAATCAATTAATTTTTATTAATTATAATTAAATTATATACTGTATTGTCATCCAAAACAATCGCGTATATAAAATTTCAGCTCAATTGAGCGCTTCAAAATGTATTTTATTAACAATTGAAAATTCCAACAAGATAAATAAATAAATAAATATCTTGAGAGTGTGAGCTAATAGTAGGAATTGAAAAATAATTGTGGACTTCCAAAACTAATTTAAATTCAATTAATTATTAGCAATTTTACTGTCCCACCTCTAGTTGGCTTGCTGTAAAGTTTCTTTGCAATGATACAACAATAATCGCTCCCCTTCTCCCATCCACTTCTCCATGCAATCGGACTGTACACACATTTTCCCAGAGAGAATTGAAGCGACAAGGTCCATTATGGAGAGGACGATTGAACCAACAAGGAGAGAAGGTTCTCACAATGGCATATCCACTGACTCATGGGGTTCTTTATTAAACAAGGGGAGTGACGAATGTTTTACGGATGATCCCATGTTTGATTTCTCGTTAACGGATCACTTAAATTTCTTACAGGGAAATATGCTGTCGCTTAAAACTTGGAACTGCAAGGAACAACCTCTGTTTTCATTAGACAGGGGTGGTCAACCTGCGACACGCGGGCCAGTGTCGCACGACGGAGTTGTAACAGGGACACGCAAAAAATTTTTTAAAAAAATGAAAGAATAATAATGAATAACAATTTTATTGAAAAGGGGTAGTTTCGGACCAAAAACCTTTAGAATTTATTTTAACCCTCTGACTGGAGCATCCGTCTCTCAGACGGGGATGACTTGCTTTGATGCCTGTAGATATCGCTGTGGCGTGATTTTTGGGGTGGGTTGCCTTGATATCTTCAGTTGGACTCTACCCATCATGGGGTGGTACTTGGGGATTTTTTTTTTCAACACACGGTATATGCAATTTTTCTTATCTATCATCGTCTATCACACGGATATTCTTCCGTACGTACATTTTCGGGTCCCGCCTCGCAGACGAATGTTCCTTATCAGAGACAATATTTATTTTATAATGTGCATTTTAAAATTATTTATGATTATTATAAATGGCAGCCATGACAAAAAGAAGGAATTGCTGTTTTTGTCAATAAAAAAAAAAAAAAAACAGAATGACATTACATAAATGCGACAAATGCGGAATTCCTATTTGCTTGGAACACACCAAAATGAAACATGTGACATTTGTATTTCATAAAAATGTTATGCTTACTGTTGTTATAATTTTATGCATTGCTATTTTTACTTTTGCATTACTTTTGTTCCTATAGTTTTTTCGATTTGGTATTATTTTTAATTACTTTTACATGAATATAAATAATTTCTAATCAGTTTTTATAAAAATACTAGTTGAAATTCTAGTGATAAAAATATATTAATATAGTGTTCCTCATAAAGACTTAGATATTAAAAATTGTATTTTCATTTATGTTTCATGTGTTTAATTAAATTGTCTAATGTATATATCTTGAAAAAAAATGTGCTTGATTTAACCCCACATATATATATCTTATTTGAGCCATAATCAATTTCATGAGTGATAAGGATACATTTAAAACAGTCCTTAAGGTAAAAAAATTCAAAAAAATCTTCGTACCCGTCAGTTAGACGGATGTCCCTCAGAGCGGCAAAAAGTTGATGTCCCGGCCAGAGGGTTAAATACACTTAATTGAATTACAATAGCAAAATTATCGTGTAAAGAACACTCTTTCATTGTTGTGTGCGCAGGCTTTTCAAAGGTAGTGCACACGTGAGATTTTGGAATCAGATGGAGTGTATTTTAAAATATCTGGAAGATAGCAATGAACCGTCCAGTGAGTACTTGCTACTAAAGAATATATATATATATATATAAAGATTGACTGTGGGACTTAGCTTTTCTTACCAATATTTTATGGGACATTTAAATAATGTAAATTTAAGATAATAGGGAAAATAGTGTATATCTCCTACCTTAACTACCTGCTAAACTGCTAGAGCCGGCTTCTACGAACTCGTGACCAGTGTTGTTTCTGTTGAGTTGTGGGCTCGAATCCTGGTATTATAGAAGACTTGAAACGTACTGGGGCTGATGCTCGTTAGATGTCTCGACTCTCCAAGTCATCACATTGCCATCATGTAGAAATTTGAAGAATGGGGTTCCAGCTCTCATGTGTCTTCCTCGTTTATTCATTGCGGCAGAAAATAACAAGGTACGTCGCCATTAGGCCTTGTACATCTTCGAACAGTAACTTATATATATATAAAATGAATCAATCAATCTATAGTGCATTCTCTAATTACTTGATTAAAAATAATTTTTTAACTAGTAAACTTTCCCAGCAACCTGATGGAACTCTTGAAGTTCTAATCGACGAGCAAAAGTCTCCTGAACATAACACAAAACATAATTCTTTCCACTCTTTTCCACATTATAATAAGAAACTTAAGTAGTTATAAAGCATTATATTTTTCCTACAGCTACCAGCACGAAAAATTACAATGGTGTTTGAAAATCAAATGGCGAAAATAAGCTTTGTAAAACTGAGTTTTGAGTTAAGCCTTATTTTAACAGCAGCTTTGAGTAGAACTTAAACATGAAAACTAATGTATTCAATACTTAATTAATCATATTATGATATTTTGAAATCTAGCTCTTTTAAATCATTCGAAATATGAAATTTAACCACAGATCAAGTGATTTTTTTAATTTTAAGAATGGATCAGTTTTTAACTTTCAAAGATTATTTATTTAGTTTTTACTATTTCACTTTTTGACGGAGAACCGCCTTTAAGATTACTCTCAATAAAGACTTTTTATATGATTACTTTCAATAGGTTACCTTTTTCTGCCAGACATTTTTTTTAAAATTAAACTTGAATACCTTTTAATGCATTTGGTAAAATTTTGACTTTAATTAACATATGGAACAAGCTTGTAAACAACATTTGGTCTGAAATTAAGAAAGAGATCTATGTTCTTGAAGTTTATATGAAAAAGCAAATAATTTTTGAAATCAATATGTAATGATCTTATTCTTGAAGTCGCTTCCTCATCATCTTGTCTACCTAAAGCTATGGGAGGTAACAATGAATGACCAAGACTCTCTTTATGATAAATCCAATTTATTATTATCAATTATAATATTCCAGAACAAGTAATCCATAAAAGAGAACCCTAAGAGTGATATAAAGAAAGCAACTACCTTACGAGAATAAGCGCACGAAATCAGCTTAGTTTAACTCAGCATTTCTAAAACTGTGGGGCGCGCCCCCTTGGGGGGCGTAATAACTCTATGAGGGGGGTGCGAGCATTTTGAAAAGTCGAAAATAAAAGATTATTTAAAAAATTATAAATTTAATGAAAGTAAACAAACAAAATACTTTCTGATATAAAATATATATTTACACTGATGTAATTCACTTATAAATATATCAGTAATTTGTAATATATTTCATCATTAATTTAATAATATTAAGAACAAGTTTGATAACTATCAGTGACCCCATGGGCTTATCTTGATAATTTGTACGATTTATAACTAATTCTTTAACTGCCGATTTAAAGTTACGTGATTCGCTCCCCAATGTCATCCTTTTCCACATAGGTGCGCGTGTTTTGATGTTTTTTTGGGGGGTGGGGTGGAGAAAAGGAATAAATAAGCAAATCTTCTAAAATGAGTAAATCCTTTGCAAACACTGTCAAGGTCCTTTTATTGCATTCCAAAGCCTTCGGAATAATTTTATGAATAGAAGTGCACAGAAAATATCGTACTTCGAAAAGATGTATATATACGTCCAGAAAATTAATGTTTTGGCAGAGCCAGACGTTTATATATGGTGGTAGCATATAAGAAGGTAAAATAGTATTGTAACTTTTGTGTCAAAGTATAGTATTATTGAATTATTCAACACATTGTTATTGTATGGAGGGGTGGGGGGGGGAGGCGCGATGAAAATGATGATTGAATTTTGGGTCGCAAATATTGAAAGCTTGAGAAGCACTGGTTTATCTTTAATCGATCCTATTCTAATAATTCTGGATTTACTTTTTTTTTTTGTCTAGTAGCCAAAATCCGTCCTTTAGTCAAGATACGTAATTCAAATTCTTACCATAGTAACACTGCGTTCAGATGCTCCGCTCCTTCTGACCTACAATTATTAAACTCAACTTTATATACACTAACTAAATTGCATGTCAGGGTTTCTTCCTGAGAGGGATGGCTGTGAAATTAACGCGAATGCTAGCCCAAAGATTCCCCAAGAGGATTAGTTGTTGAAAGTCGCGTAAAGACCCGTCACAAATATTTTTCTTTTGTAGAAAAAAGAATATCTTTCTTAAAGTTGTTATAAAGGTAACATAATTATTTTGAATACAAAAACCAGTTTGCTAACAAATGTGTTTGTTTTGGGAAGACTTGAAAAATCTATCAATATTCCTTCTCACTTAACAGTGTTGTAAATTTCAATCCCATAACATTAGCAGGGTTTAAAAAAAATTTTTGAAATGATCTTTTGTGTGACAGTCCTGGAATTTGCAAATATTTTTAAAACTTTATCACCTTTATTCTTAAACGAATAAAAAATACCAAATAATTAAAAGAAAGAAATGTCCCCCCCCCCCTCAAAAAAAGGGGGGTGGGGGATCTGTCATGTTACTACAAATCTCTTCCCACGTCTAATTTTCAGTTTATCCCCTCTTCTTAAGGGCAACGACCATTATCCGAAGTGCTCCCTCCCCGATCCGAATTATAATTCCTAAAAAAGTCGTTCTCTTTTTAGTCTTTCCCTTCAAAGCAACCCCTGCACAACTGAACACCACCCACAATCCAACAAATCCGTCTCCCTTTGTATGCATAAAGCGATGACAATTCCTATGTCACGTGTACTCCCAAATTACTTTCTATTTCTCTGAAAAAGAAGGCAAACCGTTCGTGTTTTCTTTTACTCTAATTGAATAAACCCCTTTCGAAAGGGGGAGGGACTAAAAATTCATGACAACAGAGGGTTGGTTTTTATACTGTTTTTAAAAAAGATAATAATGTGAAATTTATTTGTGGTAGCTTTTTTTTAAAAACCCTGCGGGTGTTTTCTCAGAAGGTATTTTGTTCCAATATCCATATGATTACACTAAATAAACATGAGTTTTTTGTGACGCAAAATTACGGTTTTTAAAATTATTCGTATTAAAGAATTTTACAGAAATTCTAAAAAAAAACAAAAACAATTTACCCTTTTGCTATTTGATTTCGTATACACTCGAGTCTACATTTAAATCCAATTTCTTCGCCAATCTTCTGACCTCAATGAACAGGTTCGTCGCCATTAGCCCTCGTGTTGTTTCGCAATATGATGTTAATAAGCAACTGTTAATACTACAGTACACAATAATATAATCATTGGTCAATGCAAATTCAATACAAGATTGAGACCGCGGTAGCCCAGTGGTCAAGGTAACGGACTCGCTTCCGGCTTGTCGTGAGTTCGAATCTCGTACCGCTGAAGACCCACCGTGTAGAGGGGACCGATGCCAGTTAAATCTGTCCAAAGCTCACACGTCCTCGTGTTGGTGTGGTGTAGTAGTTAGGAGAGGGAGTGTGAGCTCAGGTGTCGTCGTCGTCACTTGACCATGGCTCAAAAGTACGAGGGCCGTCGCCAAAAGCCCTATAGTAGCTGTGGTGTGCGACGTTATATATAATATTCACTTACTCACTCGAGTTCTGGTGTTCCTAAAAACCTTCAGCGTCGAAGAGCTGATGGACCTTAAACCTACCGAGGCTCTAAGTTCGTCCATCGACGTGGTGCGAAAAAGTAGATGTGGGATCACCATCTCCGATTGGGAATTATCAAAAAATTTCTTCCCCATTTTTCTATTCCTCTCTTCATATTTGAATTAAAGCAATTTTCATTAACTCATTTTTCTTAAGACATTTCTCTTGTTTGTTTTTGAAAATCAATCATTAAATGCTTAGAATTAGGGCAATTTTATTTCTTCAAGTGAGTTAAGCACCTGTTAAAACCAGTTCAAGGTCATTGATCACCATAAAATGTGTTAAAAGAGAGAATAATTTGAAATGTTCAGAAATATTTTAAAAATTGGAGGAAAAAAAGAAAAGAAAAAAGTCGAACCCTAAAAGAAAAAGTTTGTTAAATAGAAAATGCAATTCACGATTTGGAGGTTATTTGACGATGAAAACCGTAAAATGTGCTTGGTTCCAGGAAAAAGTTCATAAAATAGGGAAATTCGTAAAATAAATGTTCGTAAATTGGAGGTCCGACTGTATATAACATTTTTTATTATTTAAAACTATCATTGTTTGAAGTAAATATGCACACTTTTTAGAAACAAAATAAATAAATAAATAAAAGAGACCCGCTGTGTAAAGGGGCTCATACACACATTCAATTTGCTAGGCTGTGTGCAGAGTGAAATGCCGGCTTGGGTCACCAATAGTCGTTCCTTAGTTTCTAAGTGCAACGTTAATGATCAATACAGGAAACTATTGCCTGAAGTTTGAAAGTGACAATACTTTTTACTTCAGTTTTGTGTGAATCGTTTTCGATAAACCACATGTTAATGAAAAATGGCGATTATAATTAATGAAACTAATTAAAGTCAAAATCGAAACTTTATTTTTCATAGAATATAGACAAAAATTTACCCCCTCAGATAAATTTTTATTTGTAAAACGTCAATTTCAGATTAAAAATACCGGGTGGGCAAAAAGTCCGTAAAAACTTTTAAAAATTTATAAAAAGTGGAAAGTTAAACAAAATAAAAAATGGCTTTCACACAGGTTTAGCATTGAAAAGTCGCGCAATTTCTTTTTAAGATGAGTGAAAAAAAAAATTCAAAAAACAGCCGATAGGTGGCGTTTCGTACATAAGCGGAAAAAAAGCAACGCAAATAACATAACTAATATTACTAAATTCTTTATTGTAGCAGTATGTGCTCCACGTGTCCACCACCACAGGAAATAACACATTGCAGGCGTGTCACATATCCAGCAACGGCAGAGTGTAGAATGTCCGGCCGTATACATAGTACCTCTCAGCGGATTACATCTTTCAATTCCGACAGATTGAACGGACGGGATCGATATACCTGAGATTTTTAATATCCCCACAGCCAAAAGTCTACAGGTGTCAGATCTGGAGACCGAGGTGTCCATGGAAACTTGAAACGTTTGCTAATGATTCTTTCTTCCCCGAGTATCTGTTTCAAGAATTCCTTGACTGGATTAGCAGTGTGAGAGACGTTGCTCCATCTTGCATAAACGTAACAGTAGAAAACGCATCTTTTTCACATAAACATGGGCCAACCTTTTAGCGCAGATACGTTAAATAACGTTCAGCATTTACTGACACCGTTTTCCACCCGTTTACTAGACACTGTGTTTCAAAAAATAGGGGTCCCATGCTGAAGGAACCTGTAAACCCACACCACACTGTGACTTTGGTGGCATGCAGTGGTTTCTCTGTGTACACTCGTGGATTTGACGTCGTCCAGATGCGACAGTTATGGGTAGTATGGGGGTCATGGAGCGAAAAATGAGCTTCATCGATTCTCAAGATGTTAAGGAACCAAAAGGAATCTTTTTTTAATTTTGGTGAGGACTCACCTCGTAGATGTTTCACTCTCTTCGGTATCAGACGATAAAGTTCATGGCAAGACTGTAATTTGTATGGATACTGATTAAGAACTCCATGAAGAATGTTGCGTATCGAGAATGGTGGTAAGCTCAAGTGTCTGCCGGGTTCCCGTATACTGCTAATCCCTGCAGCGGATTCTGACGCTAATGTTTCCATTTTGGTTGGAAAACGAGCCGAATGTGTCTGCCTTAGACTTGGTCGTCCGGATCTTACACTATCCTCGAGCGATCCAGTTACCTCAAATCGCTGAACAAGTCTCATGAGGCGGGGCCCTGTTACGCAGTGCAACAGTTGCTGATTCATCGTTTATGTAAAACTGTTTCACCAACAAAGCTTTGTCTTTCCCAATCAGTATCCTTGTTCACTTGATTTGCATGCAACGAAGATCTGGATCTGTATCAAGAGCATCAGTATTTATAATCGCCTGTCTCATTGGTATATTTCCAACTAAGTCATTTGTACCAGCGCCATCTGTCGGCTTAAAAAAAACCATGTGACTTATCGACGCTAAACCTGAAAACCATTTTTTATTTTGTTTAATTTTCCGCATTTTTTAAATTTTTAAAGTTTTGACAGACTTTTTGCCATCCCGGTATCTTAATAATCTGCAGAAATTTTAAATTGTTTTATCATTTACTGTTACATTTATTTTTAACATCTATTGCATTTTTTTTTATTGAAAAAAGAAAAAAAAAAAAAAAAGGTCTATGTGGATCACAATATTTAAAACTTACCGAAGATTTTTTTTTAACAATAAACTTTTAAATTTTATAACTCTGTTTAATCGTATAATGAACTGATATTAAAAAAAAATATTGGTGGTATTACCAGCTTCGTCTAATTAAATAATACTTACCAAAAAGTATTTTACTAAAAAAAATTCAGTTCGGAAATATAATAAATGTTTATTTTCAGAAAAAGGAATGTACTTATCAAATATTCGTATGAAAATACAAGAATTCTGTATGTACTATGCACTCAACTCTTTTTTAACACGATTTTGAAATAACACGGTATACGAATTTAACGAATTTTTTTATTTTTGTATACGCAATTCTTGTCATAGCACGAATTTCAAAAAGATTTAGGGATTCATGTCTTTTGGATGAGGACGATTTGATTGAATTTATTACTGTTTATGACAATAAAGAAGTCGATAATGACGACGCGCGCGCGCTGATTGTAAAGCTCAGCTATTAACAGCTGATTTAATTCGCGAGGTCTTGGATTTGCTACAAGTATAGAACAACACTTTTTTACTCATGCTCCTGACACATACATAGAATGTGTATAAAAATTTCGACATAATCTTAAGTTTTGTGTAGCAGAATATCAAAAATAATATAAAGAACTTGAGAACCCCCTCCCTAAAAAAACTAGAAAAAGCAAAAACTTCCAACAATAGTAGATATTGTAATAATAAAATAAATAAACCCAACTGAGGCCGTTTAGCGAACGAAATTCTTCATTTGAATCAAAAGCGATAGTAGTGTTAGATATATCTGATTCATCTTCTGGTGATAGCACTTTTTGAGTAGTTCGTAGTAAACATGCAGGCTTGTTATCAAGTAGCGATGAAGAGTTGTTAGTTGGTAGTTTTATCACTAATTTAAATTTCAATTTGAATTTTTATGTTGTATGCATTTATTGACTAAATTTTCACTGAACACTAATTAAAATTTTTTGGGCAATAAAAATGAATTGTTTTTGTTTCATAAATCTGCAATATGGCATTCCTTATTACTTTTTGGGGGGAAAATATTTAGAAATTTTTTATCTTACACGAATTTTTAAAATTGTGGAACATATCCCCAAATTTACCATAGACCACCTGTAATTTTTTACACGATTTTCCAAGGAACGTATCCACACCTTGTAAAAAAAGAATTGAGTGTACATTTGAGGTACTTTTTCCTATTCAATTAATATTATAATTGGCTTCATAATACACCGATAAAAACAAACAAGCAAAAGTACGTTAGTAAAATTTATAAATAGAACTTTCCCTTTCAGTACTTTTTTCCGAATACCCTTTCATTTCTTCCCAAATTCCTTCCTCATAACCCTTCCAGGATTTTTTTTTACCACCATCAACATACAATATTTTCATTCAGTGCACCTTTGCCGTCAATGTTACAAAAATATACAATGAAATATGACACTTGTGTAGAATAACATAACTTTTTCCTTATAAATCCATCAAACGTCTAAATCCTACTCTTGCAAGAACAATCCCACAACAAAACCGACACCCCTAATCCGTCATAAATATTACCTTCCTTCACCAACACTGGAACTAATACCCATTCAAATACAGACCCTTCAACGAGATTAGGTGGCATGTTTCGGGAGTTACAGAGCCTATTCACTCAAGCACCAAGCTACGCAGATGGATACATAGCCCCAACACGTGCAGCAGTTCAATATGAATATCATCGATAAAAGGGGAGAAGAGAGGGCAATGCGACTAATGTTAGGTGTGAAGTAAAAGACCCCCGGTGATGAAAGTCCCCCAAACACGACCACTTGAGAGCACTTGAAGTACTTTAACCCCCGCAGTGCTGAAGTGTCCCTAAAAACTGTTCTAAGAGGGGTCGCTGAGGCTTTGAAAAGGACTCTTTAGGAATATACTCTACGGATTTTTTTTTTCCATCTATATGGGATTGTATTGAATCCAGAATCATTCATTTGCTAATTTTTCTCCTCTGAAGCATGGTGGCTCCTCTTCAAGCGGCGTTCCAGTTTCTTTTTTAGTCATTGGGTGATTTTTCTCATGGTTTTATTTCCTATCGGTGTGAACATCGCGGCATAAACGTTTTAACCGTGGGGGATGCGTCTTCGGCTATTGTTGGAGATGAATATCTTTAGGAAAAGTATTGGTGATGCATGATGCATCAACGTGATGTTTTGTGGGTATTTGATACAGCTATACATAATGCACAGAGTGAAATATCCATAATATAGTAGATTAAATGGAATGCATCTGGATTCCTAATATTAAACAGTGACTCCCCCCTCCTTTAGCTAATATTGTAACGTCCCAGTGGACGCTGGTGCAGGGGTGGTTCTAGGGCCGGACATACCGGACCCTTGCCCAGGGCAGCAAATTTTAAGAAAATAAATAATTTAAAATGTATCAAATTTAATAAAAATTTGATATATTTTCTGAAATATTATTAGGTGTGAATTTAGTATTTCATTTAACATATCTTATTTTCCTATTTTGTGTTCTGTATATTTTATGTCAGTTTTCTTTTATGTTGAAACTTGAAGGGTTTGAGGTGGAATTATATGTTAAAGCATGAAATTTGATATGTGTGTTTACATACCTTTCACTAGTAATTTTCTCCTCATTCCGGAGTGGGGTCACAACGGACATTCCTTTCACCCATATAATGTCCTGCGTCAGTTATCCAAAAGGGAACAGGGGTTATAAGTTTTTGGTAGATAGTCACTGGGGAAATGTTTTATTTTAGTCTTGAGTGTAATTACTATTAGTTAAAATAAACGCTTGTGATCCCCACCATCACAGTAAACTCCATTTCGAAAAAATTAGCCGGATGAAATGAACGATTCCGTCTCTTGCATATTACTCGTCATTGTTATGCTGCCTTTTTGTTCGCAGAAATTATTCAGGTTTTGTAGGTGTGTATCTGTGTGGGCAATTTATCTTTTTTAACTATATATATATATTTTTTTTTGCTTTGGAGAGAGGGGCGGCATTTTCCATTTTTGACCGGGGCGGCAAAACTGCTAGAGCCGGCCCTGGCTGATGTTAGATGTTCACTCCCACACCTCTAGGTCACGAAGATAACTTAGAAGTAAAGTATCACCCACGGGTGAAAACCTTACAAATTTTCTAGCATGAAGATCAACAAGAGTAAATATAGATACAAACTGGCCAACTTTAACTTCCAGGCTGTGATGAGAATTTCAACTAGCAATCTCTCTCCCAATTTCAAAATAATGCAGAAAAGTGGTGTAGGGCACATTTGCCTCTTTAAACTGATTCCAAAATTAAATGTGCTTGCAGCTACGGATATGAATGCCTAATAAATAAATTGAATAAAATTCCCACTATTTTGTTTAACATATTTATTATTTTGTGTTGTGTAATATATACCTTTTCTGATATGCAAAATTAAGCAATGGATTCCTTCATTTTACAAAGATGCCGCCCTCCGGTATTCTCCGCTTCTACGGTGTGGTCCTCGAGCCTAGACCATTGCCCATCCCTGCCCTACCAGTTTCTTTCTAGAGTTTTATATGTACAGGGAGTGTTTGGTAAGACTTGACTAAAAAGGGCCAGTATAAACAAAGAACCCGTCACCTGACGCTGTGACTGGAAGTACTAGCGAAGTTTTACAAAGAAGCAAAGCATGATTAACATTCACGACAAACATTTTCCTTTTAAAGTATCCGACACGTTCGGAACAGTGATTTTGCAAAAACGTGTAAATGGATAATATTTATGATATTTAGTGTCACTTAGATTAGAAAGTGTATATAAAATTGTTTTAAGAATAGTATTACAATAAAAAAATATTTAAGTACACTATTTTGACAAAAAATGAACATAGAATGACCCATTTTCAAAATATTTTCCTTTTATGAAAAATGCTTCTATTCTAATTTTTGCCTGTATATAGCTCAGACCTCTGTACAGAGTCTCAACTAGAATTTTTGAAATATATAACTTCGAAGTGGGTTTATCCATGTTTTACGACAACAGAGGGGAGAAATTTTAAGAAAAAAACGTCGATAATTATATATTTGAATTGGTTGTAACTCTGAAAATAATGTGAATTTTTCAAAAATCATAGTTGAGCCTCTCTACAGAGGCTTGAGCTATATACAGGCAAAATATTATTATAATAGAAGCATTTTTCACAAAAGGAGAACATTTTGAAAAAAAGGTTATTCGAAGTTAAATTTTTGCCGAAATATTGTATTTAAATATTTTTTTTTTTTGTCAAAATGTGTGTGTGTCCTTAAAACAATTTTATACATGTATTATAATCTAAGTGACACTAAATATCATGAAAATTATCCATTTATGTGCTTTTTTAAAATCACGGTTCCGAACGTATTCGGATACCTTAATCAAATTATCGAAAAAAAAAATAGGATGCGTTAAATTTTAAACTATTGCAAAATACAATAGACTTAAAATCATGAAAGAAAAAAAAAGACCAAGCAACCCATTGTTACAAAAGAATACATCAAAATCTTATTGTCAGATAAATCCTGTAGTCAATCCCGATCCCATTAAGAAATCATACTCTCACTCACAATCACTCACGAAAGAGGGAAAAATCAAGATTCGCTGATGGTTATTGAGTCGTTAATACTTTCTTTAACGAATTGCGTAACAGGACGTAGTAAAAATAAAAGCTGTGAGAAAAACATCGGTCGCAGGAAAGAGGACGAGCAATCTTGCATTTTTAGCAGGACACGGGTACGTATTAGGAGCAATTACACCCGATAAATTTCCAAGAGACTCAGACAACCATTTTAAAATTTCGTATTCATTGTTGTGCCATCACGTCCCGTTGTGGTTTACTCTTCCTCCGAGTTAAAAGGCAGGTGGTTCCTTCCTTTCAGCAGGTGACAGCGAATGGACTAATGGCTCTGCTCATTGACATTGACCTTGAATAAGCATTAAGGTAGTGGTCTAATTTTTTTTTATTTATGTTTATGGGAAGGATCTCCATTAAAACAGTGTCACTTTTTTTTTGTCTGTTTGTATGTAATTGTTTCGAATGATTTATAACAAAATGCAATAGACGGAAGTTGTGTGTGCCGCTGAATTTGTGACAAGCATTCTAAGTGGACAGCTAGAGGCATTTTGTGAAAGATAACAAGAATTAAAGTCAAGTGAAGTCTTTATATTGTTATCCTTGGAGATCAAGGATAACAGTTTAGGAAGAACCCCTACGTTAACAATTATAGATTCCGTAAAATCCGGCGATAACGCGCACCTATGCTTTCAAGCTGCGTTTTTTAATTTTTAGGTATATTCGCCATATAAAGCGAACCCCCTTTTTTACGAAGAAATCTGAGATGTTAGTAAACAATGGTTTGAAGTAATTTATTCCAGGTATCATCCCGGATTTTTGAAAAAAATATAGTATACTTCTAAAACTACAATTCTTTTAGTCATTCCTTTTAAATAAACATGATTTCGATATATGTATAAGTAAATTTTTTTTTATGATGAACTCTTTTGTTATTTTTAAAGCTATCGTTTTTTTACTCTGCGTATAACCCCATGCACTCATGAATTTCAATTTTATTTTTTGTGTAAAAAGGGTGCTTTATACGCCGGATTTATGGTATATATTTCATCACTAATATAAACTTGTAACGAGCTACCTCGCAAGGTTTCACCTCAAAACTATTCTAAGCTTTTCTTGGATGTTATTAAAAGTTTTAATTGTCACCTTCTCTTCCAAATTATTTCTAGAAGAAACGGTGTTTGTAAGTAAGATTAAGTATATGAAGCGAATGATAAAAGCAATCAAGTGTCCTCATTGAATTCAAAACTGATTTTTGTTGTTTTACCGGTAAAATTTCAGATTTGATAGTGGGGTAAAGATGTTCAGGCATTAAGATTCTTCTAAGAGTTTTTAAAAGTTAAAAAAATTCTATTTTATATGTTCTTTTAAATCAAAAGCATTTAGCTTACTTTTGTTTGTTATTATTGCTGACAAATATGAACTTTTTAGAAGAAAGTTTTATCAAAAATCAAAATTTGGCAACAGCGAAATGCACGAACTTATTCTGGAAACACAGGACTGCATTTATCATGTGACTATTACGTCACCTAAATTTATGGACTGATTGACTGGTAACACGGGATTGCAGCTATGTGACTATGACTATGAATATAGCACATTGACGTAGATAGTGGGAGTAGTATTCGGATAATGGAAAAACTATATAAAGTAGCTAACCATAAGTGGGCTTATCTTAACTAAGATTCTATCCAGTGTTCGATTGGCAGAAGGGATTAAGAGAAATATTTAGAATGTATGCGTTAATGGATGTTCTACGAACCCTTTAGTGTACAATCTTGATAATTTTTGGCAAAAATCTAATTTTTCTTCTTTCTTTTTTTTTGTTTTTGCTTAAACGTGCGCGAAAGTTTTACTGCCATAAATTAAATTATTTGATTAATCAGCTCGATCAATAAATTGAGATTAATTTATTCTTCTGTTTTGTGATTTCTTATGGCTATGACATACAACCAGGGGCGTCTTAAAGAATGGGCCTACTAGGCCCGGGTCTAGGGCATCGGACACAATGGAGGCCTCGTTTCGTTCTCGATTCCACCTTAATAAGATCATGATTCGAATAATTTCAACGGTCAAGTGTTATTTCCGATTGTATTCTCCGAAAACTTTGAGTTTTTACGATATGACAATTGGCTACATATGATGATCGTCGTCTATGTATAGGTTTAGGCCTATCACCATACAAGATCATGTCAGTCAAAAGGCGGCAATCGGTACAGCCAGTTTGTGCAATTGTAAGTTGTGCAAATTTATTTCTTTTAGGGTTTTGACAACGTGTGCTATATACTGTCTACTTTTAAGGGTGATAGTTAGAGGCCTACATTTGTGTTGGGACCCAGGGTTGACTTTTGCGTGAAGGCCCAGGGCCTCAAAGACGTCCCTGCCTACAACTACATCGGATTATAAAGTAAAGTTGATGGGAAACCAATTTACAGAGTTACCGTTACAAGCCTTCATATGCTTTAAAATGGAAAAAAGGGTTTGTGACGGGCATATCCACGTTTTTTCAAATACTAATTCTCTTGGGAAATATTGGGTCTTTAAAAATTATTATATTATAAATCTTCCCCCCGGAGAAGAAGATGTGAGTATGCAAATTAAGACTTGTATATAAAGATTAAACTTTCAGGTTAAAAGGGAGAGAGGTTAGACTGCTAACGGTTAGCAGTAATTGATTGAACGTGAAGTGAGGCGTGGATACTTCGTAGCTGATTATTGTAATATTAAAGTTGACGATTTGTCAATTAGGAATCAAATTAGATTAGGTCTCTAAGAATGAGAAGATATTGCCTAGACATAAGTGATCTGATTATTTAAAGTCTTCTCGTATCCCGTTTACTTCACTATTGCTTTCCATATTTAGTATTTGGATGAATCTCTTAATTTGGTTAATAGAATTTGTGTTGTTGTACACAACTGGAGAACAAATTGAAGTTGTTTTGAATATGGCTAATCTTCCTTCCAACTCTTCCACAATAATGGACGTCGCGGGGCGACCATTACAGGTTAAATATCTTCTTTTTTTTTTTTCAATATATATAGATGGATAGATTTATTAAGAATCCTTGTTAATAATTAATCCTTGTTTTAAAAGAATCCTGCTTAACTTGTTTACAAATTAAGTTAAGCAGACTTTTTTAAAATCATTTGTTACTCACCTCTCGAATCATGTGTCACAGAAAATCTGTGTATAACTCTTTCGTTCTCCAATACAAACAATAAATGAAGTCCTGGGTTTCATTAAGTCCGCACATTTATCTTAGAAATATTGTACATAAAACGCAGGCATTTGAATTACAAAGAAAGTTATATTAATCTTAAACTGAGAAATAGATAGGTATCAAGAACATTGATTTGTGGTCCATAAGAATTTTCTTAGTCTTTATATAACCTCTTGACTTATATATTACCTTTAAGATATCCGAATACGTTCAGAAAAGTGATTTTGCAAAAGCGTTTAAATGGATAACATTTATGATATTTAGTGTCATTTAGATTAGAAAACGCATATAAAATTGTTTTAAGAATATTATTACAATAAAAAATTATTTAAGTACATTATTTTGACAAAAAATGAACACAGAATGACCCATTTTCAAAATATTCTCCTTTTGTGAAAAATGCTTCTATTATAATAATATTTTGCCTGTATAAAGCTTAAACCTCTGTACAGAGGCTCAACTAGAATTTTTGAAATATATATCTTAAAAGTGGGGTTATTCATGTTTTACGACAACAGAGGGGAGAAATTTAAGAAAAAAAAGCCGATAATTATTTTAATTGGTTGTAACTCTGAAAATAATGTGAATTTTTCAAAACCATAGTTGAGCCTCTGTACAGAGGTCTGAACCAGTAGCGCACACAGGAATTTTTCAAGGGGGGGTCCGGGGTTGAAAGTTTACCATTCTTGTATCATGCTATTTTTGATTTTATCGATTTTCAGGAATAAAACATAGTAAAAAACTAATTACTGAATAAATAATTAGCATTAATTAATAAAATTAATCATTAATAACAAATATTTAATTAAATTTTACTTATTATAGAATTATAACCAATCGGAAAAAAATCAAGGGCTTTGGGGGGGGGGTCTGGACCCCCCAGGAGAACATTTTGAAAGAATGTTATTCTAAGTTAATGTTTTGCCAAAATATTGTATTTAAATAATTTTTTCTGTTAAAATGTTCTTATATATAGAACAATTTTATTCATGTATTCTAATCTAAGTGACACTAAATATCATGGAAATTATACATTTATGCGCTTTTTTTAAAATCACGGTTCCGAACGTAGTCGGATACCTTAATGTCTTAACCTACTATCTCGTGAAATATTTCATTTAAACATAATTGAAGAAGATGCAAAATTTATATTTTATAAATTCGTGAAAAAAAATATAGAAACATTGAATAACAGTAAAAATTTCAAGAAAGTAAAATAACCTTAGAAACAATATCAATTGAAAAAATATTAGTATTTTCATAAAATTTGTGTGGTGTACGTGGACCCCATAAGATATGCTAACGAATCAAAAGGTGTACATATGTTTGCAGGAATTTAATACAAATAAAATACTTAAAAATACATGAAATCAAAGCATAATATTTCTTTCAATCATTGCATTTATGCCTCCATTGACATAAATAGTATTTGTACAGATTGCCAAGCCAATTATCCAGTTGATGTATTTTCCACTGCCTTACATGCGTAAAAATATTATCTCCAATGACAGTTTCACTAAACGATCGAAAAAAATGACTACAATCTTCCATGTTTACTTAGTGTACGTATCAGCAAATCAAATTAAACTGTTTGACCTATTATCGTAATGTTTTACAGACCTACTAACATTCGGCGGTATGTGCTACAGCTCTACATCCACTCCCTCTACTAAAAGAGGCGGACTTGATACGATTCGATCTAAAATTCTGATAAGGGACCCGAGCAAAAATTGCCAATAATCTAAAAATAGGAATTTTGGGATACTCCTTCAAATAACCTCCAGTTTCTGAAAAAAAATTGAGTTCTTAAAAATCAGATTAATGGATATTTGAAGATTAAGTTGAGGAGTAGATTTCATTTGTAATTTATTAGATGCATGAAAAGTAATTTATTTGAGATTTAGAATGTCTTATAAAGTTTAATTATTATCGTAAAATGAATAAATGAGATTTAAAATAAATATTACACATTGTGACAGCTTGATTTAATTGTAACTGATTAATTTTGATGAGAAATAGATAGTTAGGAAATTAAAGTCCTCTGCATGGAACCAGAAATAAGAAAAGTCCTTTGGGATAAAAATATTTCTCTTCCGATAAATTAATTGTATATAATCTTCTAAAACATTTATCGTTTTCATAATTTTTTATTTATTTAAATAATATAATTTTTTTAAAAAAGTGTGGAATAAGAAAGATAAAGAAAAAATGGATCCTTATATCAAGTTTTTATTTTAACATGTCTCTTATCTTATGTACATCCAGTAAGATTTTTTAATTTATTACACCTAAATTTTAATCTGATAATTTTAAATGTTCGTATCCCAGCTTTTAACAAAATCAAACTATTTTATAACTTACACCACCTTTTTTTACCTCATTTTTGCATTCTATGTATAAAGTTGGTGTAATAATATCACTTATTTGATTGTCCATAGCCAAAATTGAACTTAAAATTCTTATAATTATTTTACATTACTTATCTGTGTGTAGCTATTTTTCACATTAATATTTTGAAAACTTCAATTATTTATAAAAATCGCCTACTATTTTCGTTAACTTATAAAAGTAATCGTACATAAACTTATGCTAAGCAATACCTAATTCTGCTCATAATTCAGATTCATATCGTTCAAACCGTTTGTTTGATTTGACGGCTATGATTTCCAAACGGTTATAATCATTGACGATGGTCGGCGTTGTTCCTGTACACAATATGGATTGAGTCAGAATTTCTCTTTTAAAAGAAGAAGAGATGATCTTGTTAACTGGGCCAAAGAATCTTCCCTTGTGTAATGTGAAATTAAAAAGGGAAAAATATCAGCTTAAGGACCATGGTTTAAAATAAGGGCTCGACTTAAAATAAGGGTGTGTGGCTCGACTTTAAAGAAACTAAAACCAAAACAGTTGAATTTACAAATTGATTTTGTTGCCTTATGTAATACCTATTAGACTGTTTCATTAAACATTCAAATGCAGTTTGTTTCAAAGCATGGAGATGTAAGGATTTTTTATTGTAGAAGTAGTTTATTTGCAGTGAAGCAAGCGTCACGGTGATCAGAGCTTTACACTGGAAGAAGTGCTTTATGCAATAAAAAATACAAGAACAACCCCTCAGGAAATAAATATTTCATCTTTTCTTTCAAAGAAAAAAGGAAGCATTTAAAATAATAAAAAATAAATTAATAATTGTAAACTAATTGCACTAGTCTCATTCAAAAATTCAAAAAGTAGTATCCGAATTAATTTTTTTTAAAAAAGTAGTAACCAAATTTTTGTATACAAATCTTGTACTAATTTCAAAAAGACTGCCTTTAGGGAAATACAATAAAACAAATGTAATGTATAAAACTAGTGAACAGCATTTTTAAAAGATCTAAATACGCATTTACCGATCAAAATAGATTTTTTAAAAAAATCAGAAGGCAGAAATGAAATAGAAAACTAGCACATGATATGGAAAATATTGTTATGTTGATCGAGGTTCGAAGATTTTATGCCAATAAGTCACAAAGTACAAGAAAGTTATTTAAAAACGATGAGAATTTATTATCGAAAATCCAATCCTTGAAATACAAGATTCAGCAGCAATATTCACAGAACAAATCCCAGAAGGTCTTCACACCAACAGCACTCAAACACAATTATCAGTGTTTAAAATACAAATGTGTATAGGATTATTCACAAGCACAGCCAAGCTAATCAGTTATCGCTAGTCAAAACAATACTCACTTATTGCTGGTTGAAACAAGAATGACTCGTTTCGGCGAACACCGCTCTATTTATAGACCCGACGGAAAATTCCAGAAAGATCCGCTTGCGTCACAGGGCGTGAAATTAGTGGATTTCTCCACAAATTTCTTGAAGAATCCAGAGGGACTCAAACTCGCCATGATCGCCAATGTCACCAAAGTCACCAACTTGGTCGCCAAATATGATGCCAGCTTGGCTTAATTCAAAGTTCCCATTCATTCACCATTATAACGTAAGAGACGGCGTTTCTTCTGAATATTATAATTTTAACATAAATAAATATAACATATAATAATATAACATTATTTTAACATAAAATAAATATAAATGTATTACACATCCAAATACAAATTATTTACACTATTCACACAAAATTCGCAACAATATATTCAAATAGCAAAACAGGGTAAAAAGTTTATTATAATTTTTTTTTATTAATTTATTTTCTTATTTTGGAAAATATTAACATAAAGTACATCTGTGGGCTCGCAAACACCTGATTTTTAACTCTTGAAGACTATGTACCGGCTTTCAGAAGTTGAGGTGAAATTATACCATACTTTAAGGATTTTAACAAACATGAGATCATTTGCTTTAATACAAAAGAATTGAAAATTAATGTTGTGTTTACTACTAGGTAAATATTAGACACATGTAAATGCTGTATTAACTTTGTGACGGTGTTTATCGAATTTTCTTACTAATTCTCTTAGAGAGTCTTTGGGGCCAGAATGGCATTATTTCAATCGAATCCTCTCAATAAGAAACGGCGATATGCAGATTAGTTAATAGATGTATATTGGAGCTTTAGCATTCGCGTGTTAGTAGAATAGAAGTCGGACAGTAGTAGAATGGAAGAATAACAGTAGATGAATAGCAGAAGAATAGAATAGAGTAGAAGAAAGCTGAGATGCTGATCGCCGTGAGATATTGGTAAGATATTAATTATAGAAATGTAATTATAGAACGGACTCTAGTGAGTTAAAGAATCTAAGGCGGATAAAAATTCTTAGGATAACTTTTCATAAAGATAGTGATTAGGATTCCAGGCTCTATTTACTTAGTATTGATAATTACGTAGTATCACTCCTGATTATATCCTTCTAATAAGACTTGTGTTGCGTTGATCAATATATATTTAGACAATAATAAGATTTATTATGGAGAATTTGGGTGATCAATCATTTATTCCTACAAATCTAGGTCACGTGGATGAAGAGATGATACCCCCGCGCCGGAGGGTATCACAACCTATGTTGCATTATTATGTATTATGATATTGAGGATTGAGACATTATGTACAATTGCTTTTTTATTACATAAAAAAGGCATTTATTTTCTTATCTTTTCTATCCATATTGCATCTTTGCAACAGATACCGCTTTATCTAAGGTTTGACTCGTTTCAATATCTAAAACATTGAATAGGGAGAAAAAAAATTTAAGCTCATTTTGTATACAATAGCTTTTCTTTCTATCAAAAATTTCAAATGAAGAATTGCAAATTAGTTGGTACATAAGATAAATGAATCTTGAGAGAAATCTTTTAATACTATAGCAATAATTGGAAAGATACATTAAAATTAAAAGTTTGTAATAATCATTGATTTATACATCATAATAGACGTGCTTACTTATTTGATAAAACGTACGAACTTATTTACAAAACTTACTTAGTTTATACGTACTTATATTGCAAAACATAATAATTGAATTCTAAGATTCTATTTGCTTACATCGAACCTTACAATACTTAAAATTGAAAATTTTTGAAATTCGCAGTTCTGAAGAATTTTTAAAGGTTCAAATTTGAATAGAGCCGACGATTGATACGGACTTCACTTAATGATTTTGAACGTTCACAACGGAGATTAAGAACTATAAATCATAAGATTCTAAATCTGAAGATTTTATTCTAGAGTCTTAGCATAGTTTTTAGATTCTTCATTTCTATGTCATATCTAAATTAGCAAAAGATCCCTTAGGTAATAATGATCTTTTTATCTTTATGTTTCATCACACTGATAGCTTATGTCCACCCAAAAGTTCAATCACAGACTTCAGATTCAGATAGCCATCTCTATTTCTTACTTTTCCTACACCCAACTGAAAAATTCCCCCTTTATTTGTGTATGAAATGTCGTATGATATGCCGGTGGAAAACGTCAAAATTCTGGTAGAGAAAAAAATTAAAAAGTTTGTCGTAAATCAGAGACTATAACATAAATTTTACAGTTATCTATCCAAAGGAAATTTAAAATTATATTTTTAAATATTAAGATTAAGGTATCCGCGCGACTACGTTCGGAACCGTGATTTTGCAAAAGCGTATAATCGAATATTTTTTCAAATATTTAGTGTCACTTAGATTAGAATGTCCTTATAAAATTGTTTTCAGAATATTATTACAATAAAAAGTTATTTTTATGCAATATTTTGGCATAAAATGAACGCAGAATTACCTATATACAAAAAAATTCTCTGTTTATTAAAAATGCTTCTATAATAATAATATTTGGCTTACAAACAGCTAAGACTTTTCCAGAGTGCCTGAACTAGGGTTTTTGAAAAATTCACATTAATTTTAGAGTTATTTCCCATTAAAATAATAATCGGTGTCTTTTTGCTGAAATTTTTCACTCTGATATATTAGAATAAGGATAAATCCCCTTCTAAATTTTACATTTCAAAAGTCCTAGTTCAGGCTCTGAACAAATGTCTTGGATATATTTAGACAAAATATTATTATTATAGAAGCATTTTGCATGAAAGGAGACTATTTCGAAAATAGGTCATTCTAAGTTCATTTTTTGCCAAAATACCACTTTTAAATAATTTCTTATTTTAATAATATTCTTAAAACAATTTTATACGTGTATTCTAATCTAAGTGACATTAAATATTAAAAAAAATATTTATTTGTAACGCTTTTGCAAAACCACGGTTCCGAACGTAGTCGGATACCTTAAACACGTGAATGTCACATGTGTTTGTGATTTTAAAATCATTCAAAGTCTTAAAAAATATTAAATGACATAAAATTGTTTTTTTTTTACAATTTTTATGTCTTCTAATAAAAATTTCTTCATTTTTAATTGAAAACTTTTTTTAATGTGTCAAACTTAAAAGAGTTTAAATACAAAATGAAATATATATATATATATATATATATATTATGAATGTTAAAAAAAGTGGAATTACAAAACATTTCACACAAATAATATAATAAAATTAAAATATGTGTGTTTCTTTTAAGTTATGATTTTCTTGATGCAAGATTTGGATTTGTATTAATTCATGTATTTGCAATAATTATATAAAAATTAAATGAGATTATTATGCTGGTTTTTTCTAATATGTAGATATTTTTATTCTGCCTGGCAAATTATAATCGAATAATCGCTTTCTGATGTCACCAATGCTTAGTAATAATTTAAAATAAAAAAAAAAGAAAAACAGTTTTTCAAACCAAAAAGGTTCTAAACTCTTTCCCTTAAAGCATTAAATTAGTAGTAGTTAGTTCAAACTATATTAGTATACTGCTCTTAGTAGTTAGTTAAAAATATGATGCACACACAAAAATTATACCTTTTTAAATGAAAATTTATAAATAATAAAAATAAACAATTAAGAGCAAACAAAAATTAAGAAAGAGATAAAAATTTCTCAATCATTGACACAATATCTAAGGCAAATTTTTTTTTAAAAAAATTCTATTGCTTTTAAATTAGAATATCAGGAAATTGTTCGTGATTTTCGGATCTTTTTTATTTCTTTTAAGTAAATGAATCTTTTTATAAAATAAGATGCACACACATCTAAAGTTTTGGAGAAAAATTATTCTTAAGAGCATATTTGATGATATAGAATTATTATATGCGTCTATGAGAACCTGATTAAGTATTCAACTTGTTTCTTCCAATTTACTTTATTTCTAAATATCAGAAATACTCTGAACCATTATCGTAAAATCAGGCGTATAGCGCGCTCCAGCGTAAACCCATAATTGCAAGCTGATTTTTTTTTTTTAATTTTATGGGGTATATTCGCTGTATATCGCTCACCCTCTTTCTTGCGATGAAACCTTGTGACATAGCCATCTGTCGATAGCTATGTCTTGGGGGTTCCGCGTAAGTTAGAGGTGTGGGATTATCGGAAGGATGAGACATTCTATAATTCTTAATATGACTTTTATTAAGAATTTAACTTAAATTACTTATATAACGTACAAACTTATTTTAAGTGAGAATAAACCAAAGTACACCGATTTAATTAAGTCAGATCGCACAACTAGGTCACTTATCAAAATATAACTAATTAGATCCTCCTAATCTCAATTTTATAATTTACCAGCGTTCAGAATATAATACTCCTACCTTGGTTGAAGACTCAACGATTCTGATACCTTCACGTAGACTTATGTGCTCGTGTGCAATAGTTCCTCCTTGTAAATATTAGCGAGGGTGGGCGTCTCCGTGATTCTTGAGTAGCCGTCTAATCTCACTTCCACCTGTTCCGAACTAAGCTTTCTCTAAGATTGCCATCTTTCTCACTAAACTTTCTATTCTTTTAAAGGTTATCTTATTTGCATTGTTGCTTCGTTTTTCCTCTTGGAATTGGGTTGGAAAAGTTTTGCCATTAATCGTGGCCGTCAAAGAACGTAGGAGTTATGTTAGAAGAAGAACGCGAGAGATGTCACAACCTGACATGTAATATATGCACGCAACACTCCTATGTTTTGAAATCATATGTTCGAGATACTATCGCATACTTTTGAAAAAATAGCATATTTCTAAGACTACAACTTTTTAAGTTCATAAGGTATGTCATTTCTTTTAAATAAGCAATACTTTGGCTTACGTAGATGTTTAATTTTTTTCACGCTCACCTCCTTTTTTATTTTTAAAGTTGTCATTTTTATACCCGGTATATAACGCGCACCCGTAAATTTCGGTCCTATTCCTAGTGTTAAAAATGAGCGTTATACGCCAGATTTTTTTTACGGTATAATTGTAGCTTATATCATCTTTCAAACGCTGGCTGGATTGGTCGTCGAAGTTAACAGACAGGTTATTTCGGAAAAAACGCTAATCTATTTTGGAATTCTCTAATACTATAATCACTATTAAATATAGTAGAAAATATACCATATTTTCTTCTAACAGGAAATAATAGACACACACATATAAATACATTACAACACGGACACAAATATCGAACACAAAAATTCAAATCCTAAATCATAATTTCGCATAAGGCAAATGAAACGTGCAGTCTCTGTCAAATGCTATACTCCATTTTTTTTTCTTTACATCGTTTTTATATAAGTTAAGAAGAGACTGCTAGAAGATTCTAAATTCATCTCATATATATCTGGATTTTTTTTGGGTGCATTTGTTTTTGTCGACATGGTCACTCCTATTCACTTAGCATTATTGCAGTAGTACCTCTAGGTTTACATACGGTTTTTCCAGCCACAATACATTTTCTGAAAGAAAACGAACAAACTGCTAAATTTCCGAAACAATTATGTAAAATTGACAAAATAGATCTTTCAAGTGACCTGGTATTGAGAATCCTTAAATATACGAATTTGTAAATTCATTTTTCGGTTGTATTTTTTTATACGTCAATTTCTGGATAAAAAGATCTTCGTCAAATTCAAAATGTATAAACTATTAGTATAAACTAATTTTTTGCGTTCTTTGGTCAAGTATACTGAAATAAAGTAGTTAATCTAACGCAACAAAAAAAATTATATGTTAAAGGAAAAATAAACAATGAATGAGAAAAAAATTGGGCACATATAAGGGGGGGGGGAACAAACATCCAAAGAACATTGTAGTTTCTTAAGTACTTTGCGAGTTGAGTTGAGTTTGGTGTTTTATGGCGCAAGAGCCAGTTTTGGCTATACTGCGCCAAACATTCATAGGTCTGTGGTCTGGACGGGAAAAGAAGAAAAGAAGAAATTGGATGACAAGATGGAGGGTTGAAAATAGAGAAGGATCCCTGGGGTACCCCGGGGTCATTACACCCGTGTTTACCAAAGATAGTAAGCCCCTTGGGAAAAGGAAAAGATCACAAGGGTACCTCGGGATTGTGACACCCATACCCACCTAACGAGGGTGAGCCCCCTGAGGGGCTTAAGTACTTTGCGAAATAAATGAATAAAAATAAACATATCTTGCATTTTTTTTATTTGATATTGTTTAAAACTTCTTTGAAAAGCAATAATATACTGAGAAAAGAGTTTTATAACAAATTATTTTTATATTACCAATCGATACGTGTAGTTTAGAAGAAATTTTTTAAGACCACTTCTAAAACAATAATATTTAAATAATAGTTAAGGCTGATTTCGCCATATGCACGAGAGCATGAACTTAAAGCGGAGCGCGCATATTTTTAAACAGAAAAAATGCTCCAATTTTTATAAAAATTTGTGACATTGTAACTCATGCATTTGTTTATAATACAGGGCTTTTAAAATTTTAAAATACTTCATAAATAATCAATTTTTTTTTTAACATGTGAAGAGGGATAGCTCATTTAGCATTACGGTATAGGAGAAAAAATGCGAAACACATTTTATAAAAGAAAAAAATGTGCCGCGACAAGGATAAAAATGAGTAGTATGATAAAATAAGTGATTCTCTACAGGATAGTGAAGCCAGAATATAATATTAACGTTTGAGTACTTTTATATATGTAAAAATATTCCGAATTTGGGACCTATTCTATAACATTAGCCGAAAACAGCCTTAATTTCATATTTTAAAAAAATAATATTAAGTACAGTTTAATATATTCTAGTCGCGTCAGCAATTATATTCTTAAATTAAAGAAATCATTGTATTCAAGTAAAATTGGAACTCGATGCCTGAGTCAACGAATGAAATCAAACTCGCAGGCAGTACTTTTTCCGAATCAAAACAAAATGAAAAAGTGTCAGACATTTTTCTTGCATAACACTCCATGCATCATTGAATTTGTATCTTATAAAACGTGTTTTACTTTTTAAAAAAATTCAAGAAACGTTAAAATTTTATTATAATTTATTTTTTCATTCTGCTGAAGCCAATCCTCTAATAGAGGCAGGGAGAAGGGAATGTGAGAAGCAAATGCATTCCTAAGAAATGTTACAAAATTCAGTAACAATTAAAATCACGTGTGTCTTACATAAACGATTGTTGCGGATCAATTTTGACATTTCTACAAAAATAATCAATGTCAGACTCGAGTATCAATAGGAAAAAGGAATTTCAAGAACAAGGTTGTTTCGAACTAGCCCGAGAAGTAATCAGAGATGAAGTAACAGATCTTATTTAAAAAAATAGATAAATAAAAATAATCAGCGAGTCGGGGAAACCTCTAAAACTACTTTCAGATCCTCATTTACATTTTACTTTTTTTTTTATATTTATCTACCTTCTCTCCTTTTTTTTTCAAATGAAACCGCAAAGGAGTTAACAATAAGGGGTCATATGCAAATGACGCCGGTCTTGAATGACCTTGGGGTTTTTAGGGATGTCTTCCTGCATGTGAGACAAAAAGGTGAAGCCGCTAAATATCAGCCACTAGGGGGTTTCGCGAACAGTTCATGAACCTTTTAAGCAAACTTATTTTATTTTACTTTTTATGTACTGCTCTTTTTTTTTTTTTCTTTCTTTCTTTCCAATGTATGGGAGAGCGTTCAAATAATTTTGAAAATACCCTTTTTTGCAGGAAGCCTACATTGTATGAAATTTTTGAGAATCCTATATGAATATTCGCAAGAGTTTT
This sequence comes from Trichonephila inaurata madagascariensis, assembly GCA_019973955.1. Lineage (NCBI taxonomy): Eukaryota > Metazoa > Arthropoda > Arachnida > Araneae > Nephilidae > Trichonephila > Trichonephila inaurata. The sequence goes on from BMAV01020856.1 coordinate 149,081, forward strand.
AAAAGGGTATTGCAAACAATCTCATGCATTATTAAAAATTAATGTACACTCTCTCTAACTACAATCTCTATCCATACGCATTTTTTATTTTTATTTTTTTATCCTAAATATAAAATAAGGAAATAAAAGTATAATTTTTCTATATATCAATTAAATTGCATTTATTACAAATTGAAAAGAAATTAATTTAGCTAGAGTTTAGGAAAATCTAACAATTAAAGTTTGTTTTCATCTCACTTTTACACTAGTGGCTTTTTAGACCTTGCTACAGAGCAATTGTGTAACAAAATCCATCCAAGACCACTAATTATTAAATTTAAATAATAAAATTTTTAATGTGATTTAAACAGTTGCGCGCACAAAAATTTTTCAGGGGGGTTCCAGGGGGGGAAGTCCACCATTATCGTATCATGATCCAATATGCCGTCCAACATATTCTTTTGATTTTGTAAATTTTCGGGAACAAATAACAGTAAAAAATTTATTGAATAAATAATTAGCATTAATAACAAACACTTAGTTGAATTATACGTGCTATATGCATAGGAGTATAATCGATCGAAAATACAGGGGTTCGGACCTGAGCTCCCCATTTGTGTGCGCTACTGGATTTAAATTAAAAGGGATTACATGTACATCTACATGAATTTTTAAGGTCATAAATTATATTAAAAAATAAATATGGAAGCTTATGCATAATCTAATCTCAATTGTATGGTACAACGGGTATTAATTCTTATATTATTACATTTTATATATCAAAAATCAGTTCGTAATCGTATCTTGAAAGTTAACAGCTTGCAGCTCTTAAAAGTAAGGATGCGTCAGAAACTATCGAGTGATAGCCTTCCACCAATCAAAGCTTCCGTGAAAAGAAGTCACGAGAAATTTGCCGCCTCATATAAGAAGCCAAAACTCAAAAAGCTCCTTCTCTTTGTCTTCGTTTTGTGATAGTTTGTTACTGCTTTTTGTACTGTTATCTGACTGTTTTAATCACCGTTAATTGTGTGTCTTCTTGTCTGCTTCCAGTAACGTCAAACGCTAAATGTAATACTATATTTTTATAAGCGTGTGTGGGATCGTCAAATAAAAATGTATTATCGCCAACTAAAAGATGCCTCGTTAATAATATCCGTTCAACAGCTCAAACAACATAATCAACGAATAAAACAGTACAGTTCACCGGTCATGATCTTATTACATATATAGGCAAATAGTTCTTTGTAATACTGAATTTTCCAAGACATCACACTGTTCTTAAATTTTTTAACTATCCACTTAACGGGAGTTGTAAATGAACTGCAACCCCTTAAATCTCATAAAGTTCCATTATTGTATCATCCACCTAGAATTGGCTTTCCTTAATTCAACTATTGCAAACGTAAGAGATTTCTGGAATGTTCCACAACAAGAGCTTTGGATTGAAAAGAGTATGTTTTTGCCTGTTTTCAGCTTTACTCTCTCTGTTTTGTGCTGTCGCTGCTGTTTTTATGTTTTGTGAATGTGTGGCGATATCTAAATGAGCCAGTAACAGCCCTGGATAAAAGTGATCACTTTTGTCTAGTGGTATGTTACGTTCTTACGAATCCATAGTTCGCGGGTTCTAATCTCCGACATTGGTGACCTTGGCTGAAAAGAAAAACGCAAACATTCTGATGTGTCGTAGCGCTATCTAGCAACAAAAAGGACAATCAGAAGTCGTCAGACCCACTTGACGCAGCAACCAAAGTCGTCAGACCCACTTGACGCAGCAAAACAAAGTCGTCAGACTCACTTGACGCAACAGTAACAACTGGGTTCAAAATTACGCAAGGTCTTTCACCAATAACCTTTAAGAGACAAGAAGCACCAGCACAAAATAACACATTTCAATAATCAAACCACGAAACGTGTAACCGTTGGAGCCAAATCAACTCCAATTACAGCAATGCAACTCCAGACCAGCATCGAGCCTCTTGATTGTAGTATAGACAAACTCACTCTCAAATTTTGGAAGAGATCCAGAAGAGTTGATTGCAGGTATGAAAACGAGTACAGATGTGCAACACAGAGCTCAAGACTCAGACTTCTTTTTTACATGCGGTACTTCTCATGAAGAAATATTTAATTCCGCTACTAATGACTCGCCGTGTTCCTATACAGTTCTACTCCATAGTCGCAATTACCCTTCCATATAAACGACCAACTAACATGACATCAAATAAGGCTGGTGTCATTCCTGATGAGCTAAAATCCTGTGAACTGGAAACGATCGAACAAAGATATCCAACAAATGAATAGCTCGATATCTACATTGACGGCTCATACCTGCCAGAAGTAAACGGAGCCGGCACGGGATGGTTCTGTCGGTTGTTTAAGGATTTATTGTCCTCCACAAACTAAGGTGGTGAGGTCTTCACTGTCTACAGCACATTTACTAGCTGCTGGCTTAGCTCCTGCAAAAGTTTTCTTCTTCATAGACTCCCAAGCTGCAATTTTAGCTTTAAGTATTAATACACCAACTGAGTGCCTAACACAATTCATTGCTGAACTAAAATTGCGGAGCTTATCTCATATGGCTGGAGAGCCTTACTCTCATGTGGCCTTACAGTGAGTCCTAAATCATATTGGAATCCCCTGCAATGAAAGATCCGAGAGATCTATAAAAGCTATGCAGGGAGCCGAGTCGTCTCAACCAGAAATCCCCTTGACCATCAGAAGACCAAAGAGCATTATTTACACATTCATTGACAAATATATTGCCGTGACCCAAAAAAACAAGAACCTTGGAAAGCAATAGGAAACTCTGGCCACTATAGGTCCAATTCCGAGGTACCTGGAGAAAGCCGAGGCTGTTGCCCGCTTTCGCCGAATCACCGGACATTACTTTTTGGGAGTATACCTCCTCTGGCTTGGTCTGGCTGCTGACGAGGCCTGCCCACTCTGTGGCCATGCCAGAATGGATGGAGACCCCCTGCTCCAATGCACTGGACTCGATGAATACCCGACTGATGACATCGTCAGTCAGTACTGGGAAGATCGGCGTCAAATGGTCAAGAAGCCAAGCAAGGGCGTTGGATAAATAAATAAATAGTATAGTGGGTGATCGGTTAACGAACATAATCCGTTCCAAGACTATGTTCGCTATCCGAATTGTTCGTTAACCGATCATCGATTCACCAGACTTCTATGTGAAATAAATTAATCCGTTCTGGAGATCCTAAAAAAATTAAATCAAAACCGAAACTGATGGTCTAATTTGTATGAATATTCTATTGGAATTTTTTTTCAATAGAGCTTTGAAGTTTAATAGGTAAGCAACATAATTCAGGAGAGATGAAAAACGATTTTTAGTCCGTTTCTCATATTTCACGTATTTTAAAGGCGGTAGCGCGTCATCGGCACCTTTATATTTTATAGTCTGCACTGTTTGAAAAAATTAAGAATTCGCTTAATTTATTTGCATTTCAGCAAATCCACTCGCCCATAACTTATCAGCTGTCAAAAAATATTGATATTCATATTGAAATTCAAGTATTCAAGTGTGTATTGATTTTAGTCATAATAATAATTATTGAATGACCTTTAAATTCATTGTTAATTCAAGTTTCATTTAGTAATTATCAATATTAAGCATGCTTTAAACATTTCTCCTTTCAGTGATCTTATTTTGTATGCAAAATGATAACAAATGTTTAATATTAATTTTTTTTCAGAGCCTAGAAGTGTTCGTTGAAATTCGTTTTGTTCATTATTCGAATATGTGTTCGTTGTCCAAACACAAAAAATCTTTCTTCAAAGTGTTCGTTATCCGAACACAAAAATCTTTCGTGAAAGTGTTCTTTATAACCGATTTGTTCGTTAACCGATCACCCACTGTAATTACGTAACTTATTTATTTTAAGTTTAATGGGGTTTGACGGAAGATAATTTGGGCTCAAGGGACGTAAAATAGAATATTTCATATGAAAAAAAAATTCAAAATAGTAAATGAATTTCTTATAGCTTTTCCCCCAAAATCTTCACATAAAACTGGGAATAGATTAAATGACTATCCTTTATAACGAAATAGTAAACCGGGTTTTGAATTTCGAATTTTAGGAAATATATATAAAATATTGATTTTTTTTAGTATAAATGTGTTGTATAGTCATATATAACGTTGTCTATATGCTCGTAATATCATAATGCAATACTATTATTTGAGTAATTGTGTCATTTGAAATAATAAACTGTTTATAGATGTAAGGTGTAATAAGATGATGTGAAGGTCCTAAAGAGTGTGATGATTATTTTGATCAATCATCTCGTAATTTCGACATTTCTCATTTTTTAAAATAATTAGAAACGATACTTACAAGAGAAACTTGAAGATAATTAGAATATCTTGAGATGAAATTGCAGGTACAAACAAACAAAAAATAATAATTAAAAACATTTCTGAATTTATTTCTTTTCAATTTCTATACAGTCCCCCATCAACGTTGGAGGGTCTTTGTGGTTTGTTTTAAAGACTAGAATTAGATGAAAGGAAAAAAAAAATCTTTCTTTTTTAACCTTATAGTTGAAAATCTCATTTAAATAAAGCCATTAAAAATCTCAAGGTCACTGGAGAAAGTTTTTCAGAGTGTTTCTTACCCCCTTTTATTGAAGCTATCATTTAGTCAACAAGAGGATAAAAAAAAATCTCGTTATACATTTAAAAACGTGAAACTATTTCAGAGAGATTTGTGTATGAAGAGTTACATTGTTCCAGGAAACAATAAGTAGAAACTGAGCAGTAGTATTTTTTTGGTTTTATAATTATTATTTTGCATTTCGTTCTTACTCTCAGATTAGTTATTGTATTTCGAGGTTATCATACGATGTTAAGTAGAATTTTAAGTTTGAAAAAAATAGTTACTTCTCTCTTTTCAAATGTGATTAAGTATATTCAGTTTTGAATTGTATGTTTTTCTTACGTCAATGGATGAATTTTTGAAAGGACTTTGATTGAAAGGGATGTATTTAGTGTCAAAATAGTGTTTTCTAATTTCTGTAATATATATAGTTAAAGTATGATCTTCGAGAATCTAGTTAATTTGAATTTGCTTGTTATTTAAAGGTGAAAAAAGGGATTATACTTGTACCTAAAACTAAAATGCTGTTTACCACTCTATTTCGAAAAATACTTTATAAATGCCGAATATTTTTATAAAGTTTCAAAATTAAGATTTCTATAAAAAAAAAATCGAAGTATTAGTATAAAAGCAGAAACCTTTTAAGGCGTGGGCCAGCTGGGTCAAAGCCAGGACTTCTTCTCGTTCTTGACTTGGCCTCAATAAGATCATGATCAGAATTATTTTAAGGTATCCAACTACGTTCGGAGCCGTGATTTTGCAAAAGTGTATAAATGGATAATACTTATGATATTTAGATTAGAAAATGTATGTAAAGATGTTTTAAGTATAGTATTACAATAAAAGATTGTTTAAGTGCAATATTTTGAGACAAAAAATGAACATAGAATGACCCATTTTCAAAATAGTCTCCTTTTGTGAAAAATGCCTCTATTGTGTAATCATATTTTGCCTGTATATTGCTCAGACCTCTGTACAGAGGCTCAACTAGAATTTTTGAAATATATTACTTAGAAGTGGGTTTATCCATGTTTTACGACAACAGAGGGGAGACATTTTAAGAAAAAAACGCCGATAATCACACACATTTGAATGGGTTGTAACTCTGAAAATAATGTGAATTTTTCAAAAATCATAGTTGAGCCTCTGTATAGAGCTATATACAGGCAAAATATTATTATAATAGAAGCATTTTTCACAAAAGGAGAACATTTTGAAAAAAAGGTTATTCTAAGTTCATTTTTTGCCAAAATAGTGTATTTAAATAATTTTTTTTGTCAAAATGTCCTTAAAACAATTTTATACATGAATTCTAATCTAAGTGACACTAAATATCATGAAATTTATCCATTTATGCGCTTTTTTAAAATCACGGTTCCGAACGTAGTCGGATACCTTAATCGTCAAATATTACTCCTGGATTTATTTGTGAAGGGTCCTATCCGTGACCCTTCTATTAAACCTCTTGGGGAAATTCTTCTTTAGCCGTGGATTAATTCTTCTTATTAATTCTTGGAGATTCTTCTTTAACCATAACTTTGAGTTTCAAACCACCTTCTGTAGAGAGAACTTGATTTTATGCTAATTTGAGTGCTATTTAAACCAAGGCAGTGAGTGTGTTAGAGTTAGTTCTTACGCTGTCTTTCAAGTAAGTTGAAATAATTGCTCTTCGAAAATATGGAACGGAAGAAGTTTTGAATTAGATTACTACCAACCTAGGAGAGATCCGACAAGCGCTCTACTATCGGATCAAAAGCAGATGAATATTTAATTGATTGTCCTATAAGCTTGAGTTAGGAAACTAAATTAGATTGCTCCTTCGGTTTATATATATTATCTTTAATTGATCACGTAAATTGATTAGTCTGAAATAAAAGTAATTGTTTTGATGACAATGTCTGTTTATTCGGTGTCCCAAGCTACACCTAGAATCTCTGGGTTCAGGCATATTCTCCAAAAAATTGGGAAGTTCGAACTAGATACCAAATGGTAACAATGACAAGATTATATTGTTATGCTCTATGTCCACCTTCCGTTTCCTAGATACCCTTCAGTACAGTGTTAACCTAGGTCACTAGGCTATCACTGTATAATATCATTACTCATTTAGTCCAAAGGTAGCAATCCGTAGAGTCGGCTTGTGCCTAGGTTTGTGAGAGTGTGAACCACGCACATTTATTTGTGCCATTTATACGAGTATTTCACAACGTATGCTATATACTCACTGCTTAAAACTGTGCACTGGGGGCTTCCTCTTACACTAGGGCTTAGGACCTCAAGATGTCTTTAGGCGTCATTGAGTGAAAGTTTAAGTGAAAAATATTTGTTCGATTTAATTACGGAATCGAAAAATCAACCATTTATTTAGTTTTTGAGAGTAATTTATTTGTTAAGATTGTGCTCGGTCTCTTTCGTATTAAATTGCTATCTCCATCAGCTTTATATATATACAGGATGGGGCAGATAAAAGTCCCCCAGAAAACAGTTCCAGGTTCGTCCTGGCCACATTTATTTGCCCCACCCTTTTTATGTGGCTGCAGTAACCGAATGGTCATAGACACGAACTTGTAGACGACATTGTTTCTGTCAAACCTGGAGGGCGAGTCATAGAGCGAGTAATTGTTTACGTAAAGCAGTGTTATCGGAAGTCAAACTTTTTTGTGCCTGTTGGCATCATACTTGCTCCTTCATAATTACTTTTAACTCCGCTCAACAATTATGATTTCTTATAAAGTATATGTTTGAAGGTTTTTAGTAACACAGTCGTTGATTGTCTCTATGATTGCGACAAATTTGTAAGCAACGACAACGGTCGTTAAATAACTCATTATTTAAATTAGTTTTACATTGAAATATGTGGATTCTTTTAACAATTATAGAAATATTTTCTGAAACATGTTTTATATAAAATATTGGGCTGCCAAGAAAGTAATTTCAGTTTTTTAGTGAAAAATTTTTCTATACTGAAAATAAGCTTTAATCAGTCAAATGTCTTCTATTCTGTTTGATTGTTTAGTGCCATTTTTCTGAAAACTTCATAATTCCGAGCTCATAGAGTTTCAAGTCTTTATCAGCAAAAAAAACAAAAAAACAAGTGAGATTTGTGATCTTTATTATTACTCTAAGACTTCTATCATTTAAAAAATTTCGTAAACTTCATTATAAATTGTGACAAATCTATACGCGACCTCCAACTAATCATCTTGGGGAATCTTTGAGCTAGTATTCGCATTTAATTCACAGCCATCCCTCTCAAGAAGAAACCTTGATATTTAGATTAGTTCGACTATATAAAGCCAGAGTTTCGTAATTGTAGTAGAAGGGGGTAAGAAGTTGTTACATTCGCTACGCAGGTGAGATTGAATAAAGTTGATTTTCACAGCTAATGATTAAAAGTGATGTTTGACTACTGTGTTGAATAAGTCTATCTTGAGGTTAGTAATCAGCGATAGATTAGATTGAGATACTTGGGAATATTTGCTTAATATTCATTGCTTTTTCTCTGCCACTCCTTTGACATTGACAAAGAGATTAAAGTGTTGTTGGTTAGGGTGTTTGAGTAAATAAATAATTGTTATTATGAAAGTTTCTGGTTCTGCTTTTATTTCTCCTCCACCAGGGGTACCCAACCTTTTTTTCTGCTGGGCCGCATACATATGTCAGCTATTTCACGTGGGCCTCATACATATGTTAGTTATTTCACGCTTGCCACAACATGGGGATAAATGGGGGACATGCTTTAAGACTAATATAACATTGGAAATTTAAAATGTGCAAAATTGATCAAAATATTGTAGCTCCTATTTTGCTTTTTTTCTTCTTCTTATTCTTTTTTTTTTGTGTGTCACAAACACTAAATTAGAAGCATTTGAAAAACACTCCTTCACAATTTCTGCATCTCTCTCAGTAAACGGTTTCATATGATTACCAGTAATATAACTAACTTCGTAGGATGTCTTTGTTCCCACTGTGATATTACCACCGACAAAACACTTTTTTGCTGTTGCAAAGATTATTCAAGGAAGCCTATTTTTATTACCTCTTGAAAGAGATCTTCGAGGAAAAGTGTCATTTAAAGATTCCCGATTATTGGTATTTTTTTAAATACAGCCCTTTCGTGTCAAATCAAACAATTACTAATCCATGTTTGTTTTTCACTACAAAATAGCCAACCTCCTAATCGTCTCGAAACGATATATTTTCTTCGAAATTTTTTCACTTGCAAGATATGAAAGATAGTTAAAAATTAGTTCCATTCATAGAATTGTCGCTACTCCACTGTTGTCTGTCAACAATAACCGTAACTGTTGAGAATGTATTATTTATTTACTTTTATTTTATTTTATATTATAAACTTAAAATTTCAGAGGACAACGTTAGTAAAATTGTATTATTCTTTTTCATTTACTTTTTGTATTTTTGCGAATGGCAACACCGATGTCCGGTTCGACTGTTTGTGTTTCAGAATAAAGTTCGTTTTTGATCGGTGATATTTGAAATTATTTATCTCTTTTATTTCAAATTGCTAGCCACCGTTGCTCGAGTTTTAATTAAAACTACTTCGATTTAGAAGTGTGGAAAAGGTGATTTGGTGTCCTTATAGTATTTTTGAAAGCTAAGAAAATTAGTTTAGATTTTTTTTGGAAACTTTAACAGTAACCATTCCAAATAGAAAAAGAATATCAATTCGTACCGACAACATAAAGCAAAATTGATATATTTGATTTCTTGACAAAAAGAATTTCCCACCAAATTTTTGATTCAATGTTCTTAAATAAGTAAATTTCTCAGGGCAATGGTCCATGACCAAGCCACTTAAAAAAGGCTCGGTGGGCCGCAGGTTGAGTATCGTTGTCCTGCACCCTTAGGTAGGCAAGACGTTGAGGAAGCAACTTGAGGTATAAGTAGCTCACAAAATGATAATCCAATGATAGAAGATCGGGGATAAAAAATGGATCGTCTACAACATTGGTTCTCATGCTTTTTTTGTTGCTGTTGTGGTACACTTTTAAAAATTTCAAAATTTGGTGGCATATTAACAATAGAATTTTACTTATCTGTAATACAGTATGTAAAATAGTTTATGATAATAATTTTCAACGTTAAGGTATCCGACTACGTTCGGAACCGTGATATTAAAAAGGCACATAAATGGATACTTTGCATGATATTTAGTGTCACTTAGATCAAAATACAAGTATAAAATTGTTTTAAGGACATTTTGGCAAAAAAAATTACTTAAATACAATATTTCGGCAAAAAATTAACTTAGAATAACCTTTTTTCAAAATGTTCTCCTTTTGTCAAAAATGCCTCTTTTATAATAATATTTTGCCTGTATATAGCTCAGACCTCTGTACAGAGGCTCAACTATGAGTTTTGAAAAATTCACAATATTTTCAGAGTTACAACCCATTCAAATGATTATCGGCGTTTTTTTCTTAAAACTTCTCCCCTCTGTTGTACATGGATAAACCCACTTCTAAGTTATATATTTCAAAAATTCTAGTTGAGCCTCTTTAGAGAGGTCTGAGCTATAGACAGGCAAAATATTATTATAATAGAAGTATTTTTCACAAAAGGAGAACATTTTGAAAATGGGACATTCTAAGTTAATTTTTTGTCAAAATATTGTACTTAAATAATTTTTTATTGTAATACTATTATTAAAACAATTTTATGTACATTTTCTAATCTAATTGACACTAAATATCATAAATATCCATTTATACACTTTTACAAAATCACGGTTCCGCGCGAACGTAGTCGGATACCTTAACTAAAATAATATGTACGACAAAGACAACAAAATGTTTATTGAATAATTAATTATAAGAATACATTTAGTCTGAAACTGGTCATTACATTTTTTCTCATTTCGTCATCTACGTTTTTAAAAGCCTCAATATTTTTTACAATTTTATACTTTTTAATGCTGAAAATCCGAATTCACGCAAATAAGATGTAAAAAATTTTAACAATATTTTAAAGTTTCTTTGGCTATATTATAAGATAATTGCATCTCATTTTAATCCAAAATGAACTAATTGAATCTTCCGAACGTTTTTTAAAATTCTCGATTATTACAGAACGAAATGAGTTTTTCCATCTTCATTCAAAGTTAAGTCATATACAAATGTATCCGTTATCTCTCTCTCACACAAATGTGGATTATGAACCTAATCAAATTTTTATATCCATCTATGCATGAAAGTATAATTTAAATATACCCCGAATCGGTGGCACACACAAGGGGGGGGGGGGCCGGACCCCACTCCCTAAAACCCTTGATTTTTTCCGATTGGTTATAATTCTAAGTATATAATACGTAAAATTTAATCAAATATTTGTTATTAATGATTAATTTTATTAATTAATGATAATTATTTATTCTATAATTAGTTTTTTACTATATTTTGTTCCTGAAAATCGACAAAATCAAAAATAGCATGATACAAGAATGGTGAACTTTCAACCCCGGACCCCCCCTCTTGAAAAATTCTTGTGTGTGCTACTGCCCCGAATACCTTTAGTTTATTTATATAAACGGCCGAATGATTCGAGAAAGATGATTGAGAGATAAGAAATAATTAGTTATAATTAATAATTTTAAAAAAATTTGGCTGCACGCGCAAAAGTGCCGCTGCACAGTAGTTAAGAATCACTGGTTTACAATAACATGGTTTAAACTTGATGAACTTTAACCAGTTAACTGTGATTGACGAGTATACTCGTCATGGAGAAGTTGCAGTATTTTGTGTATTGACGAGTATACTCTTCATGCGTAAAAAGTAGTGACCATTGGCTATTTAAATTGTCATTTTTGAGAAAAACAAAATATGTTCTCAAATTTCAAGATGTATAGAATATTTTTAGGCTAGTCTCTCTGGAGTAAAACAAAATAAATAAATAGTATGAAAAATTTAAGATAATTCATGCGTCCCCATAATGCACTGGCCTAAGTTCACTATACGCTCACTTATCGAATTTATTTATGTGCGATGATAATGTTTTTTAGATGTTAGCCTAAAAAGGGCAAGAGAAAAAGTCAGACAGTTGATTGAAATAGGGTTCCTTCAGGTAGGATCAGCCATGGGACAAATGCGCTATGCCGACCAGGAGCTGAGCCCATTGATTGTTGTTAGCCTGAAGTTGCCTAGCTATCGAGAGATGTAAATGCCAATTGTTTGATGGCAGAACCATGTGCTGACATTAGAGCCCAATGCCATGCTAACTAAAGAACAGTTTTTTTTTTTATTGAGGTGGGAAAAGGAAGAATGGTTTGTGCTAAGAAGACTATGATCAACGCTACAGTACCTCTCCAGAACTTCCTTAGTGTCAAGACAAGTAGAAAAATGCCTTGTCAGTGAAAGAGGAAGTAAATCTGGGTGTTAAGGTTTCAGTCCGAGAATTTTGATGGTCTCTAAAGTTCATAGATATCCGTAAAAACTTAAGGTCGGAAGGACCATAGGTCTCAGAAACCTACGACCATGCTTAATTGCTTTATAGCCCCGTACACAGCTCCTCCATAGTATAATAAGTATTAGTAACAAAATTGGCAATTTTATAAAATAAATCCATTTTTTTTATCCAATACTTTAACAGCGTAACTTTGTGATTGACGCGTCATCGCTTGATTTTCGTGACACACACAATTGCGCATTCTCAAACTGAAGTGCCACAGTTAACTGGTTAACATAATCTTTAGCATGACGTACGCAATTATTGGAACTTTATCGGGAAGTGACCTCGCGCCACCTAATTATCATTTACTTTGAATATTACTAAACTTTTTAAATGGTAAAAATTTTAATAATAACGATGACCTCAAATCACACTTGTTGGAGATTTTTCTGATAAAGACCAGTAACTTAATGAAATCGGATTCATGAATCATTAGAAAAATGAAACAGATAATCGAACAAAATGGAAGATATTTGACAAATTGAAGTTGAATTTTGGTGCAGAAAAATGTCACACTAAAAATCCGGAATCACTTTCCTTCCATCCCAATAGTATACAACATTTACAAAACTACAAGAAAAGTTTAAGCTGTTTCTTGTTTTCTTTTTCGTAACGCTTCTAAACAATACATAAAAGTTGTATTAAATATGTATTAACAAGATATTTGAATATGATTGATACACATGTTTATAATGTATATAATGACTTGTTATGTCATTTAAAACTTTTCAATATCATCCATAATCAAAATAGATTGACTTTTCTTAATGATAAGGGTTGACTTTAGAATAATTACTCATGCTTTTATAAATTAATTATTTCCTCATGGGGTAATAAGTACAAATTATGTCACAATAGAAATAGTGAAAGGTTTTTTTTTTTTTTATCCTCCCCCAGCTTTTGTGGATCATCCACTTCCTGTGTTGACCACCTGACTAAAATCTTTATTTTTTTGTTCTTTATTTTTTCTTGCAACCTCTTCTCCCCCTTTCCACCAATCTTTCTTAAAACGCTATTTATTATAATGTAACCGTTTCGTTGGAGAAAATTGTCACTAAAAGAACAGTAGGAAAAGTAGATACGAAATCTCTTTTTTACTTTTCCTTCTTTTTTTTCCCCCGCTATTTATCAACTTGTTATTATTATTATACTTTCTCGCATCGATTTTCAAATCTTTCGTTTATTTTTACCAAAACATCCGTTTGATATTCCAAAACCCGTCATTATTCTTAAATGCGGGTTCTTTTAAAACACTTCCTCACCTGCTTGGTGCTCAGTTTCGAATCGTTTTTAGAAGAATTTTTTTTATTTTTTTTTATTTTTTCGTGGGCGGCTAGTGGAACAAATTACCGATGAGAAAACGTTTCTTTGGTCCAAAAATATTTATTCTTCTTTTTCTCGAAGCGACTTCCGACATGTTAGGCTTAGCTTAAAAGGGATGAAAAGTGAGTCTGGTGGGAGTTTTCTTGGAGGAATTAGAAAAAAAGAAAAAGAAAAAAAGTTGTTGTTAACGGTATCCAATCAAATTTTTTTTTCTCTTCCTATCCTGTCGTCTCCCTCCCTTTATAAATGCTGGCTTCCTTACATTTCGCAAGGTCGTCGGATTGACAAAATTACGTTGCAACTCAAGTATCATTACCAGTCATTTTGATAGGAGCTCTCTTAATTTACCTTCGGAAGCAATTTAAAAGTTGCGTGTGTCTACTGATCTTTGAATAAACAGAACGCTCTTGATTGCATTTTGATCTCTTTATTTATGTGCGTTTTGGGTATTTTTTTTCTCTTTATACAGCGATGGGGTACTATGAAATTAATACGCAATTTTTGGATATTGCTGCTCTCCGGAGTTTAAGAGGTTGTTGGACAATACATTCAATCTGATTGTAACGAACTAACTCACGGGTTTTCTCTCTTAAGGCTACACTGGAATTTTCTTTGAAGTTATTACTATGGCCATGGTAACCTAGTGGTTATGGTCACGAACTCGTGGTCGGCATGTCATGAGTTCGAGTTCTAGTACCACTGAAGACCCGCCGTATAGAAAGGCTAATACAGTAAAACACCTATTTTTGTGCGGTAGACAGAAGCCGAATAAAAAGAAACCACACAAAAAAATATTCGAAACTTTCATAAAACTATATATAAAGGAGAGAGAAAAGAGAATCTCAAACTCATCCTGATATCTCCGGAACTATTAAACCTACAGACTTGAAATTTGGTAGGCATGTTCCTTTCATGGAGCACAGATCCTCTAAAAACACATTTTTCGAAAATAGTTTTCGCTATAGATAATTATTTCCCTTTTTAATCTATTAGGCGGGCAGTGTTGAAATTTGGTATGCAGATTCCTTTCATGGAGTAGAGATCCACTACAAAACGTGTTTTCTAGACTGAACACACCAAGTCGCGTTGCGGGGCTTAAGAAGCTCTTTGAATACAAGTTCATTAAAAAACTGTGTCAAATGTCATTATGTGTAATCACAGAAGAAAAATTACTTGATGATTCCAACCAAAATACGAACTTAGCACTTTTTATACACTTAACGTCGTCTTAATAGGCAATTTGGATCATTAAAATAAATATACAAAAATATGTTTTCTCATCAATTTATTAAAAAAAGGAAACACTGAAAAGTATTCGTGTTATTATTCACTAAACAATTTCCTTCCCCAAAAAATAAAAACAAAAAAAAGTGATTTTAATCAAATTAAAATAGAATAAACATGAGTATATATTTCCAAAAGTAACTTGAAATTATTTCTTGTATTCACCATGAAATCAAAATTATACATTGATATTAATCAAAGATTTGTTAATCAGTATTGTATCTTCACATAAGAAAATGTTCACTGAATGAAATTGATTCATTGTAGTGTGCTTTACTCTGTTTAGACAAAAATTCGCAAAAGTCCTTACAAATGAATCGAAATTGTTTGCAGCGCTCTTCTCTCTTCAAAAGAGAAGATGACATGCGAAAGTAAAAGTTGACTAGGAAACATAACGCATGATATCTTAATCTTACAGCTTAATCGTACCTCGTAAGATTTCAACAGAGAACAAGTTGATTTAGAACATAAATGTAGATCACAATCGTCCATCTGACAAAATGCAGAAGCTACTTCCAACAGATGCCAACCACGCGCCAGAATCGAGCCTCCAATTAACCTCTGGAACTGAAAAGAACCTTATCTTGCCTTAAACTACCAATCTCCAGCAGGAATCAATCCAACCTGCTCTGTTTCTTAAGGTAGGTGTGTTTTTCAGCATTGATACATCTTTCTGTTGGAGAGTTACGAAAGTCCCTTGCTGCTGTAATGGTCAATATTTTGGGTGGTGCATAATTTGTCAATGGGGGAAACCGAATTACGTTTGGAAATGTGGCAAGAAATGTTGAAGGGGAAAGTATTTTCCAAGGGTTTTAGAACAGAGGGGATGATTGGGAACTTTCGAATACGCCCCACTTTTACTAGACGTAACTTAGTTCTGTTCTTGATCCTTAGTTTTCTAAATTTGCTACTGATTACTTGGAACTTATTTATTCGTTGAGAGAACACAATGTAATTTTGAAAACCTTTCTGTTGTGGTTCTTACAAATTTAATTACGTGAAATAAATCAACATTTAATATTTCAGCTCGTTTGCAACAAATAACGATCTTTTTTATTTCTATTATTGAAACAATAAATATTTAAGCTTTAATTTCCCTGTTTTGTGTGTGTGTCTTCCAGTTTACATTTTACCATACTTCATACATACTTGCATTTGCTTTATTCGGACGAAATTTCAAAATATTTTTAATATTTATCTCATTTCTAGTATATATTTATACACAAATTTTATTTATTTTATTCTCAGTTAATTTATTTTTCTTAAATATCATCTAATAAGAAAAATCCTTACGTTTTTTTTTTTCTTCTTGTAACGTTCAATAACGATGAATTTCAATATTATTTCTTCCAATGTGTTTTATAGCAGGATCTGTTCTCTCTCTCTTTCTCTCTCTCTCTTTTTTTTTTTTTAAAAAAAGAACCTAAAGGTATTAAAATCATACTCTTTTTTTTATCATTTTCTACCTTATTACAATAAATATTCTTCTTTTTAAGAAGAAAAAAAAAAGAAATTGAATTTAAAGATAATTTTTTTTAATGTGAGAACATTTATAGCCCCGTGCACCACAAAGTATCACACGGGGGCTTACATAAAGCGTGAAGTACACATCACAAAGAAAAGGATTACACCATGTTTTACCCGGGATTCGAAGCCAGACCTTACGGCATCGCAGTCAGCGTCACTAACCACTATACCGGATGGGCGACTTAAAAGATATTTATTGAAAGAAATTTGTTGAAGCCTTTGGCCAATATATAATTAAGCCAATTCGGAAGTCCATTTAACATATGCAATACACTTAGTAATTTGATCCTGGTCTCATGACGAGATCGTCATCTGAGTAAGTACCCAATTCTCCATATTCGTGATTATTATTTGCACTCAGTGGTGCACACAAGGGAGGTGTCCCCTCCCCCCTTATAGTCCTTGATTTTTCCCCCCGATTCTTTATAATCCTATATATATATAATACGTAACTTTCATCCCTACTGCAGTGGGTTGATAAATGAGTACCAAGCTTGCTTGGGGACTTGAACACAGGAGGTATCGCTGCAGACTGACCACTTGATCGGAACATCTGCTCATGGACCTCAGCGCCCAGTGGTCACATATACTGGGATGGGCACGGTAGGCCCTGGCCCTCATTGGCTGTTGCACCACTGAGTCTGAGTTTTATATCGTACGTAAAATTTAATTAAATATTTATTATTAATTAATTTTATTAATTAATGCTAATTATTTATTGAATAATTTGTTTTTTATTGTTTTTTTGCTCCCAACAATCGAGAAAATCAAAAGAATTCATTTGGCAGCGTATTGTGGTATTATACGAAGGGTGGACTTTCGACTCTGGACCCTTTAATTATTACTTTGTACGTGCAATAAGGTGTTTAATGTACGTAAATGTGCAAAAATATTCACTTGGATTTGTGTGTGAGAAGACTCAATTCATATCTACTAAGGCATTTTAATACTTGTCGATAAACTGAGCCGCAGAAAATTTTATTCAATGGGAAATTTTAATAAAATCGTTTCATTGGATTATTCGATTACAGCGTTTCAGGAATAGGTAAGTGAAACGTAATTCCTAAAATTAGATCCTCTCAATTCTTATTCTGTCAGTTGTTTCATTTCTTAATATGAAGTCAATGTTACAAAAATATAATGGTCTCTTATTATATAGTAGAAAATAGTGTCTTAATCGATTTCTGTTACTGAAAATCAAGAATTCTAACTTTAGGTATCCGAAAACGTTGGAATAAACAAATTTGGTCATAACATAAACTTTTTTTTTTATTAGGGGATGGGAGAAGATAAGGGTCCATTATCTTTTTATAGCATTGAC